>PVIJ01008590.1:0-73061 GCA_004024925.1 Scalopus aquaticus
ATGTCCAAAAATAGATGATTGGATCCAGAAGATGTGGTACATATACACAATGGAATACTATTCATCATGGAAAGAAGATAAACACATGCAATTTGCAGCAACATGGATGGAATTAGAGGGGATCATACTCAGTGAAATAAGCCAGAAAGAAAGAGAAAAATATCGAATGGTTTCACTTATAACAGGACTATAGGGAGGCCAGGTGGGAGAGAGACAATCAGTGGAGGTGGGGGGGGGGGAAGAGGGAGGCAGAGGGAGGGAAGGAAAAGGGCACAAAATGGAATAGAAAAGAACACAAGGGACCATGGAGATGGATCACAGGTGAATTGGTGGTGGGCTACCCAAGGGGAATACAAAATGTAAAAGACATAAATAACAATAAAAATATATATTTATATAAAAAAATAAAGAGATAAAGCCTATGATTTTTTACAATTAACTAAAAACATGAATCCTGTATTCAAGAAACATAAATGAATCTTAATTCAATAAAAAGAATATGAACTCAATAATTAAATGTATCACAATTTCTTAATAGATTTCCAAAAAGTAAAGAACTTAAAAAAAAAAAAGAAGAGAGAGAAATGAACATATACATGAGTAAACTGGACCACATATTTCTCAGTAGTGATAGCCAGAGAGAGTAGAGGGATATTTTCAAGGTACCGAAAGAGAATAATCTGGTGTTTTTACTTCCCTTGAAGAATAAAGTGAACGAAATCAGGGCAAATAAATACTGAGTTTATTCCCAGTAGAAACTCACTAAATGAACTTCAGAGAGGAGGCAAATTATCCTAGAAAGAATGAGATGAAAAATTAAATGGATAAAAAAGAAATTCACATGCTAAGCATGTGTAAATATAAGCAAATACTGACTGTATAAAACAATGTCTGCATTTTGGAACAAGGTAGATATAAAGTACAGAACAATGACAGCATGAACTGTAGAATGGAATTGATTAAGGTTTTCTAAAGTCTCTTGATATTTTAAAATACAATTGGGAGAAAATTAAACTTTTGTTCAATATTAAAATGTTTTAAATAATAAAGAAATAAATATAAGGTGTATAAATTCTGAAAGAATGGAGGAGAAATGTAAAATAAAATAGGAAAAAAAAATTTAACTTAAAAAAAAGTATAAAAGGAAAAAAAATAGAGACCATAAAATCAGGGCAAATAGAAAACACAAAATAAATTGGTGAAAAGAGTTGCAAATATTAGAATAATCACAAGAAGTTAAATGTATCACTATTAACAGTGAAAGGAAATCCTTTGATAATATTTCAAAAAAAATCACTGATGTACAGTTTAAACTCTCCAACCTGACTATACAGAAAGGAAACAAAAGGAAAAGGTACCCAGAAATTATTTGGAAAAGAAATTGCTTTTATTACATTAATATCAACAATTAGCTTTTAAGGCAAAAAAAAAAAAAAAAAAAAAAACAAAGGTTAAAAAGGGCCAGTATTTAATGATTAAGTGTTCAATTATTCAGGATACCAGACATTTATTGGCCATTTTCCTTTATGCAATTGCAGTTATATCTATGCCTTCTTTCTCCTGTATTGTTAGGTTTTCTCTAGTTAATTATAGAATTAAAAATGTAAAGTTGGTCATATTCTTCTAGACATTAGTCATTTGTAGCTAACTGCTTTCCAAATATTTTCTCTCAATCTGTGCTTGTTTTTTCAAATATTTGTGTTACCTTTAGGGATTGATTCTGTTTTCTTATTCTTTTCGAACTAACCTTAAGTGCAGTGATGAGATACTTGAAAAAAGGAGATGGTGTCCAAATAGTCATGGCATTTGGTGATACCACATTTAACAAACCTAACCTCTACAAATGATAGTACTAAAGTATTCAGTGAAGCATGAAGAGAAATGAAGCAACTGCTGTGTTTAACTCTTATGCTTTTTTTTTTTAAGATTTATTTATTTATACATACAAGCTGGGGTACAGGCCAGAGGTGTGGGGCAGAGAGAGGGCTCACCAGAGACAGAGTGGGGAGCAGAACAGGCAGATCAGAAATACACTGCTGAGGGGACCAGCGGGCGAGGCAGGAGAGGTCTGCCTCGCCATGTGGGATTCTCCTTGGCTGGACGTTGAACTCGCATCGTGAGCTGCGGACAGCTCCACAGCATAACGCTCAACCGCTGCACCACCAGGGAGGCCCAACTCTTATGCTTTGATGATGACTAAAAACACTATGGAGTGAAATGACAGCTTTTGGTGCAATAAAGCACTTTCAGGAAAAAAAAATCTCAGGTCTTTAACTCTTAAGAAATGGGACTCCCAGTCAAGTCACTCTTGTGGAACCAGATATCCTTTATGGTGACTGTAAATACCAGGTCTTGTTTCCTTAAGTTCTGTGATAATCTTTAAAAAATCAAAACCAAAATTTAATTATATGACTTGCAGAAGGCAAATTTATAGTCCCACCATATATCTCATGTGAATGCTAGGGCATTGAAAGGAAGGAGTGGACCCAAAGACTTGGAATATTTGGGAAGAGTTAGGTAAAGACTTTTGAACCTCTCTCTGAAAACTCTGAATTTTCTTTGCTAGTTGAAGCAGACCTCCCGCCTGTGTTTCAGGAGATTTAACTTTCTTATTAAAAATTCTATACTAACTTCTGCTGATGCAGTTGTCATACAAGGAGATCCCTTTTCTTCCCAAAAGGTACCCCAAACATCTCCGTACTAGTGTCAATCCCCAGTCAAAGGAGATATGTGCAAAGTGGTCTGGGAAGAAACAACTTATAATCTAAAATGATTTCCAAGATGTGTATGAATGGGTGAGGCCAAATTTATTGGTATGGACCCACTTACCAGACAGTTCTGAATATATTGTGCTGATTGTGGCAGGTGGAAGAGACTAATCACCTGGTGGATTGAATAAAAATTTGACTCAGTGGTAACTTAATGAGATTGTGATACCAGAACTTCCTTGGGATAATATAGAGAAGAATCCAAAGACTTAGGAAAATAGGCATGCTATAGTGTATTTATCATGTGCAAAATCTCCTTTCATGACTGATTTTCTAAGATAACCCAAAGGGCACTCCCTTCACTAAATCATTAAGAAGTTACATAGGTGAGAGGAGCATCCATATCCTTCAGATAGCAGAAAGCCCTCAAAAGACCATGTGTATTGTTGGGAGATGCCATCACAGAGTTGGGCTGCTCATGAGGACATTTAACGGCCAGCACTTAGTTGGCACATCAGTGAAATTTACAATTAGAGTTCAAGTTTTGATCCACAGAGTTTTAGCAGGGGCTAATCAATCTAACGTCCCTAAAAATATATGTTTAGGCCCTTAATTATTACTTGATCTAGAGCAAGAAAAATTCCAGATTATGAGACAAATATGATTTGATTCACCAAATCGTATACTCTCCCCTAATTTTAGACATCAGTAGGCACAGACCAAGACCTCTTGATTGAAGGAGTTTTGAGTTCCCTGCAACACTGCTATAGAGACCTAACATTTCTCTTCCCCCTAACCCTGTCGAAAGTGGTCTGAGGCCAAATAATAGAGGAATTGTGCACTGGAGAATAAGAAATGTCTGAAGTTTTAATGATTGATACTAATTTTGGGGGGTTCAGAATGCCAATATGGAGTTTATAATAATCAGATAATAAATGAAGTTATTTACAAGTTTGAATCACTAGGTGCCCAACAGGTACATGGACCCATGCTGTGGTTATTTCTTCAGATTTTAAATGTGTATTGAAATAGGCATACTGGTATCTGGAAGAATCCCACTGCTCCAGGAAGTGAGGGTTATTATGGTAGGAAGTGTATGGCACATTGATCTTCTCCTCCCTACAAGAATATTGAACCAAAAGCAGTACCATATCCCTAAGGGGAATTGCAAAAGTGCATGCCACCCTGAAAGGCTTGAAGGATGCCAGGTAATGATGCTGTTCACATTATCACTTATTTCAAAGATGACTATATTATTTTATTTTATTTTGTGATTTTTTAAAATTATGCAAAGCTTAATAAAGACAACTAACATATAGGGGTCCTTGGCAGCAAAGCAAGTGGACAGGACATAGTTCAAAGCAGGATTCATATCACCCACCCTGACAGGGGTCTTAAACCCTGCTCAGTAAGTGTCATCATTCTTTTGTAAGACTTATGATGTCAGATGGTTGGGGGAATCTGTCATGTATGTGTTTTTTCTACTAAGATTAATAGAGTTGGGTATAGATCACAAGTACAGTTTAATACACATAAAAGAAACAAACAGAAAATTGGCTATCTTCCCAGGGTAGGACAATTGCCAGTCATGGGCTTAAAATGATGTTGATACAAGATAAAGTCACTTTATTTTTCCTACTATGAGATTGCCTGCTTTATCTTTGCCATTGCTAGTATCATTAGATGTTTTCATTTTAGGCCTTTTGGTAGGTGTGTAATGATATTTCTTTGTGGTTTTAACTTGCATTCCATGCCAGCTAATAAAGTAACTCCAACTGCAGCTTCTGTTCAAATAGAGATTTTTTTCTTTCTCCTTTTTTTTCTTCAAAAATCGACTATCCATCATTTTGAAGAATCTGCTGTAGGATGGAGTGAATTTAACGTGTGATGCGATTGGATCTGAGAAGCACAAGGTGAGAACTAAGGTGGATAATTTGGTATCTGTCACCATGTTCTCAGATTCATTTTTATTGCTTTATATGCTGTGGCTTTAGTGTTCTTTTGTGTCCAATAGCCAACATTTGTGGAATTTCTTTTATCTTTTTTTTTTTTTTAGATTTATTTTTTTTTATTTATACATACAAGCTGGGGTACAGGCCAGAGATGTGGGGCGGCGAGAGGGCTCACCAGAGACAGAGCGGGGAGCAGGACAGGTAGATCAGAAACACACTGCTGAGGGGAGCAGCGGGCGAGGCAGGAGAGGTCTGCCGCACCATGTGGGATTCTCCCCGACCGGGCGTCGAACTCGCGTCGCCGCTGCCGACAGCTCCACAGCCCAGCGCCCAACCGCTGCGCCACGGGGGAGGCCCTTCTTTTATCTTAACTACCAGAAGGTTACTGGCAACTGCTTTGACCAGCCAGAACTATCTGAGAATTTATACTTCCTCATGTGTCCATTTACCATGGTAAACGTGTCTGGACACGTGAAAGTCCTTGCTTCCTTACAGTGAGTTCTAGCTTACATGCCGCAGTTGTATGTACTGTATTCAGAGGTCTAGTTGAAGGAATCAAGTTGAAGGTCTGAGGTTGTGTTCTTACTTGGATTTTTCCCTTCCCTGTCCTCCTTACCTTGACTCTTGCTAATTAGCCCTGGGGACACTATCTTAATGAATTACTTGCCTATAAATCTTGTTTCAACATCTATGGAGGAACCAACCTAAGACATCAGATTGACCTGTTAGAAAAAATGGTGGAAAAAGTAATTCTGTTCACAGTAAATCACAGCAGAAATGTAAATTGCCTGTGCATAACAATATGAATTAAGCTATAAAATTTTAGTGAGCAGCATTAAAAAGTGCTTGAAAATGGAGAGACAGTGTATATACATATTAGGAAGGTTAAGTATCATAAAATGTTATTGTATCCAAATCTTACATAAAACTTTAAACCATTTCAAAGTCATTCTAAAATCATGTGGAAGAATTAACACCCAGTAATTACTAGTCAACTTGCTGAGATTATCATGTCACAACAATCTTTGAAATTATATTAATTCTATTTCCGGTAAATTTTAAAAATAGATTTATCATGATTAAAGGTATTATTTACAAAAGAAAAAGTAAAATAACTTCATAGATAGCTCCTCTTTTAAAAAATTAAAGAGAAAGAACTTTCTCTTATTGATAATAATTAAAAACCCAGCAAATTATTTTTTGGACTGTTACGTAGTCATGTCTACAGTGAACACATAGAGCCACATATTTATGCTTAATTATTTAATCTTTACACCCTCTCTTTGAATTATGTACATTAAAGAGAAACAAAACTATGTATAGATGGGTTAAATAGTTTGTTTAAGGTCTTACAAGTAGGAATTGGTAGAATTAGGATTTAAACCCAGGTGTTTTTGATCAAGATTCTACTTTACTCACCATTTTGCTATGCATGCACATAGGCTAACAATATACCACCAAAGACAATTAAAAAAACTGGGACCCATCACCAACAGTTAATGTTATCCTGTGGAAGTTGTGTATTTCTATTAAAAGAGGTGCTTCAAAGGTTTTTCAAAGAACTACAGTTATAAAGAAGCTTGTGTCTCTGCTCAAAGTGACTACGCTGAAGAGCAACATTCACATGGATGTAGGTTTAGGACTCGATTGGGTTATAGTTCTTGGATTTATTAAAAATGATCTGTTTTGGGATCATGTGCTGGTTATTTCTTATCTTCAACAGCCATTCTTGTACAATCAACCCTTTATACACATTTTAAAATTGAAATAAGAGTTATTTTTTTGTTCATCTTCTACTTTATCTTCTAAAGTGTCTACTAGCCTTGAGCAGAGATTTATTGATTTATTAAAATGTAGGGGAAATATCAGATTATAGGTGTCTTTCTGAAAAATCTCTGCTATTTTCATCAGATACAGAAGCAAAACCACCAAAAATTATTTCCAATCTGTTCTGCAATGATATATGATTCCTTGCTGCTATAGATAGTTGAATAACCTGCAGAATTTTCAGGAAATTTGGCCTATACCTAACATTTAGACCTTAAATTGAAAGAGAGATGTAAGTGTTGGTTCCAAGACCAGGTTAGATTTAGCTATGAAATTCTAGCACTTTTTTTGATAGCCTTTTTAATCACATTTCCCAAAAATCAGAACTAAAAACAAATCACATTCTTATTCAAGAGACATGCATCATAATTATAGTCCTGTATTATTTCTCTCTTTAAAATATTTGATATCACAGATTATTTATACTGATTATCATTTCCCTTAATATCCTTTTTTCCCAAAGCATGTTAGAAAATCATTTTATTTGTGTTCATTGTTACTGAAAATAATAAAAATATTAACAATTTAGTTATATAAATAAAAATTTGTACTTATTAACACTTCTATTATTCCTATGGATGTGATACTACAGTCCTTAAAGTTTAATGAGATCAGATGTTTTTTTAATGTCAACATGCTTCTTCATCCTTGTCATTCATAAAAAATAGTCTATTATTAATTAGCTTATCCTTCTGAAGTAGGTTATGCTATAATCTGTGACTACAAAGATCAGAGACTAACTGTCCTATATCTGCTATCTTAATCTGGTTATTTTAACCTTAAAGCCAGATTGACTGAAAGGCCAGAAGCAATGGAATTAAATACAGCAACAAAATTATGTTTTTCATTGGGAGAAGTGGGAGGATTACCAATGAAGGTGATGATTGTGTATCTCTACTGATGAAAAATGACCGACTGGTGAAGAGTGAAGTCTGGTAGGAAACAGAAAGCAGACACATAAGTCACAAACCAGACAGTGAGAGAGAAGCCACAGAATAAAAATAAGCATCATCTCAGCAATGGCTGAGTGCTGCAATGGAGGCTGCTGCCCATGCAGGAAGGGTGATGGCATCCAAGCTGTGAGCGCATTTCACCTGCAGATGCTAAGCAATGACATAAAAAGAGAAAGATGTTTGACTATGGAATAGTGATAGAATTTTTCCAAGGACGATTAAGAGAATTTAAAATAGGAAATACAGCTTTAGTTTCCTTTCATACATACCTAATAAAATTTGGACTTAGGTTGGCATTTGATGCAAATAAGCTATAAAGAGCTTATCTAATTTAGGTGCATATGTACACCATGATATATATGAAGGAACTATGGTCCAGAGGAGTTAAGCATCTTTCCAACAGTCTGAAGCCTGATCAGACTAATAGCAAGACTTTTAGATGCCAGGATTATGTGCAAAAGTTTTTACTGTGGACTGGACACTAATGTTCTATCTTCATGTTTTACTATTTTTATTTATTTAAAAAATATTCATTTTCCATTGGGATATGTTTGTAAGTTTCAGGAGTATACCTTCACACCTTGAAAAATGTATATCCACACTGCACCCATCACCAAAATTCTAGTCTTGTTCACAACTATCAAATTAATACTTTCTATCCAGTTCTCTACCCTTTCCTTTACCCTTTTCCTCTGGTACCACCATTTTTTAAATTTTTAATTTATATCTTTTACATTATTGTGTATTCCTCAGAGGTTACCCACCAACGATTCACCTGTGAACTGTTGCCATAGTCCCTGTGCTCTTTTCTCCCCTGTTTTGAACCCTTATCCTCCCCCTCCCTAGCTGAATGTCTCTCTCTTATTTGATTCCTTATATTCCTCCTATAAGTGTAACCATTCGATATTTTTCTCTTTCCTTCTGGCTTATTTTGCTGAGCATGATCCCTTCTAACTCCATCCATGTTGCTGCAAGTTACATGAGTTTAACTTTTTTGATTGCTGAATAGTATTCCATTGTGTATATGTACCTCATCTTCTTGATTCAGTCATCTATTTGGGGGCTGGTACCACCATTTTGTTGTTAGAATCTAGAGTCATTAAGTTTTGTTTGTTTGCTTTGTTTTTTTTATATTCCACATGTGAGTGAAACCATGCAGTATTTGTCTTTCTCTTTCTGATATATTTTGCTTAGCATTATCCCCTCAAGTTCCAGTCATATTATTACAAAAGACAAGATTGCAAGTCAGCAGTTTTTCATTGAACAAGAATATGCAAATAGATGAATGATTCAGAATTTTAAATTTAAATTCAAATTTATGTCAAACTCCATTTAAGATAAAGGTAGAGGGCCTCCCTGGTGGTGCAGTGGTTAAACGCTGTGCTGTGGAGCTATCAGCAGCGGCGACGCGAGTTTGACGCCCAGCCAGGGAGATTCCTACATGATGGGGCAGACCTCTCCTGCCTCTCCTGCTGCTCCCCGCAGCAGTGTATTTCCATTGATCTCCCTGTTCTGCTCCCCACTCTGTCTCTGGTGAACCCTCTCGCTGCCCCATGCCTCTGGCCTACCCCAGCTTGTATGCATAAATAAATGTACCTTTTAAAAAAAGATAAAGGTAGAGTATAATTTAGTAAGGAAATATTAGTTTATTTATCAAATGTTCATGACACACGTGTCTGTCAGAATATTTAGGATAAAATTTTTCTAACTTTGTGGTAGAGAACAAGACAAAAAATGAGAAACAATAAAAGAAAGATTGGGATTTGATTTCACAAAGTATTTTCATGACAAAGAGATGATAAAATGAAAAATAATATTTGTAGCATAAACAAAATCCAAAGTTTTAATACCCCTCATATGCATAAATTTCATAAAATTAAAGATAAAAACATCATCATACTATACCATGATGTGTTGGTCATAGTTTTCCAAGACAGAGGGTACATTGTAGAGAAAAATAAATATGGTTCTACCTCTCAATAAGCTTATGAGTATCTAGTTTATAAATTTACCACTGATCAAAAATATTGCTGCAAAAAAAGATAAATACTCTGCAAGAAAAGAATAATGTTTCCAGGCTTCCCTGGTGGTACAGGGGTTAAAATCTCACTGCTATTTAGCTATCATTAGCAATGGTGGCCTAAGTTCGATCCCTGGCCAGGGAGCTAACCCACACAGGCAGCAGACCTCTCCTGTCTCACCCACTGCTCCTCTCAGCAGCGTATTTCAGTAGATCTGCCTGTTCTGCTCCCCACTCTGTCTCTGGTGAATCCTCTCACCCCTCTGCACCTCTGACCTACACCCTAGGTCTTGTATGCATAAATAAAAACAAATCTTAAAAAAAAATGATGTTTCCATGTAAATCTAAGCAAAATTATTATGAACTTTTTTGAACCTCAAATTAGCAAAATTATTGATATTAGCTTATAACTATGATGGGTTTCTATGTTATCAGGGCAGTTGTAAGCATTTCCAAATATTTCATGAAAATTCTTTGAAGTACATTTTAGCACTATCATAAGCACTTCACAGCATAAAACTGAATCCCAGAACTAGTGCATGGTAGACATTATCTTTGCCTCAATACATTGACTCCAGGGCACGCATGATTAATCCAAAACCCGTAATAGAAAGGTTGGAAATGGTGTTGCCTGGCACAATCTCGTGCTGATGGTGGATACAAGAGATATATTGTTTTAGAAAAGTTAACTATCAGTATTTATTAAAATATAAAGCTATGCAAATATGTAAGTGTTTTGTTCCAGCAATTACAATTTTAGAAATTTCTGCTGAAGAAGTATATATAAATATCTCTTGATAAGGATTTTTTTTTACAAGGATGTTTAATGTAGCATTTGAAGTAATAACAAAACATTAGGAATATTCTGAAATATCCATTAATGTTGTAGCTGTTAAATAAATTATGAAACATACATATTTTGAAATATTTATGTAGTTGTTAAAATGATTTATTACATTTAGATGTTTTGTTTGACCTTGATAGATGTTTATGAAACTTAAGCCAAGCCAGCAGAATATATATAAGTAAATAACAAAAAAAACAAAATAGACTAATAAAGATATATGAAAACATTTTTAAACTTACTACTAATCAGGAAAAAGCAAAAAATTAAGACTTTTTCCAACTAAGGTTGGAAAAACTATAAAAAATGATAAAGCTTTATGAAAATAAGTGTGAACAGAAATAGATCTTATTGGTTGGGACACAAATAGATACCATCTTTAAAATGATGGGTTTTGACTGTATCAATCAAAATTAATAGTGTACATATCTTATTGAATAATTTCACTTCATTGTTAATCTCCCGAATTCCTCATACATCTATAGTTAGATATGTATGCCACCGCTATTTTTAGCATAGTTTGTAATATTGAGAAGTTAGAATAACTTCAAAATCTAGCAACAAGAGAATAGGATAATAAATTGTCATATTCATAAAAAGAAAGACTAAATAAGTTAGAGTTAAGTGTATCAACAGAGACACAATGACAAGACAATTTCTGAAAAATCTATAGAGTATGAAAACATATGTGTGTGTGTGTGTGTGTGTGTACACATGTGTTTGAGTTCCAGATAGAAAATGGCATCAGGAAAGGTTTGGAGCTGAGAGAGGACACATCGAGGCAGTAGTGAATGATCTAGCATAGCAGGAATGTGAGAGTTTTGGACCAGAGTTGTAGGGCATAAAGATAAAAAGTTTGCTTTTTAAATTAATTGATAAATTAAATTCAACTTATCTCTATAATTTAAAAAGCACAGTGAATGTAGTTCTATTAAAAATCTCCCCAGAAAAGGAGATAGTTGTACCTTACTTGGAAGCCCATCAAGTTCAATTTATGGACTAGTAAAACCCCATTTACATCTGAAAAGATGTTGTGGAAAACTACTTTCCAAGATCAAGTTTCACTATACATTTCAAGGCAGTTATTACAAAGCAATCGCCCACAAAAATCTCTGTCAAGTTTCATAATGTCAAGAATAATAGACTTAATAACTGAATCTTTGTCCAGAATGGAGATGAGATGGCTTCTGATAGAGTATTACACCGATAAAAACATGTCATGGGTCAGTGAGAGCAGTTAAATTAGATCAAGTACATGACCCAAAAGTGTGTGTGTGTGTGTGTGTGCATGTGTGTACAAATCAGCTTTATGAAGCTGAACTTCCATCTCAAGTAATCTAGCTACAAGCTAGAATTAATGTGAAGGTATATTTCCATCTTAAATGTGTTACAACATATTTTGATACAAGGTAATATAAAAGAATACTTCCAAGTTCTTTGAAAGTTAAAGAACTCCTTTTTAGTCACTAGGTTATTCAACTCTCATGAGATAAAATTCAAAGGTTTTAAGAAATAAGAGGGAAGGCAACCATAACAGGGCTGAAGAAAATAATAAAACCTTAAACTAAGTGGTACTATGAATTCAGGTTGTCTTGCCACTGTGAATTAAAGATATGCTATTTCCTTCCACCTTTTCAATGTCTAATTGTGAAAATAATATTGTTTAAAATAGCTCTGTTATAATTTCCCCATTATCTAATTAGTATAGCTTTATTAGACTGCTAGAAGTAAAACAGATACAACATTGTCTATATTTTTCTGGTTAGATTGTTTTACATGCTTTAGAGAAATCTATAATACAATGTCTTAATTCATTCTTACAAGCCCACAACCAAATTGTAAGTAATTGAGGCATCATAGTGTCTCCAGTGATGAAGAAACTCAACTGGAGAGTTTCAGTGACTTTCCTGAAATCTCACAGTAATGTAAGTGGTCTGACTGTTCAAACTGCTCCTTTGTGATGACGTTTATGTAATGTTCAGAGACTGTCTCTAGGAATAACTATATTTATTTTGTAGAGATTCCATAACAAAGTACTGTGAGCTAAGAGAATTAACAACAAAAATTAATTGACTCACAGTTTTGAAAACCAGAAATTAAAATTAGTGTGGATCCTTCTGAGAGTTGTAGAGGGAGACTTTGTGCTAGGTCCTCTCCTTTGCTGTCTTTTGTGTTCAGCTCACATTCCCCTGTAGCTTCACATTTTCCTTCTCTGCTTATCTGTGTCCAAATTTTGCATTTTAATGAAAACTCCAGTCATATTGGATTAGAGTCCATACTAATGACCTGATTTTAACTTTTCTCTAAAGATCCACTTTCCAAATATGATTGTGTTCTGAGACACTGGGTTTGTTTAGGACTTCAACTTCCAAATTTTACAGGTCATAATTCAGCCCATAGAACAATGACCTTTGGCTTCATATCCAAGAATGATTTGGTTGGTCTTCTAATTGTTAGCAAGTTAGGTGTTGGTGTTGAAGGTGGAGTTTCTGCTAAGCCCAATTGTTTTTTCTAGAAGATCTGCTTCTATAGAGGCAAACCTTTCTCAATCAATTTTTTTGCCAGGTAAACTTACCCCTTGTACATGATTAATTGTGCCACAGTGTAACTGTGATCATCTGAGGTAATCAGAGACTCTTGAGAATGTTGAATTGGTGGAATGAGAGCATTTGATCTGCCTGGGATGGATGACTGAACTAGAGGCACAAATATTCAGGAGCTCTTTAGTTCCTGATCTTTTCCCTACTCCTTCTAACTCCATGGTTATTTGTATTCACAAGATTCTATGAGACTCCAATTGTACTTTCTATAACTTCTCTTTCCCTTTCCCTCTCTCTGCTTCCCTCTTCATCTCACATACCTCTCTCTCTCCTTGCTCACTCTCTCTCATTTTCATTTGTGTGTGTGAGTTTCCTGATCTGGTTTAAAATGCATTCCTGTTCCTTGCAACAAGAACTAAATTTTATTAAGATAGGGTCGTCTTACTAAATATGTGGTTACCAAAACCTTTTTTTTTTTTTAACTCTTCTCTTTGAATTCCAATAGACAGAAGAAATAAGAAGTTTCAGCTATGATGGAAGGAGGAGCTGGGTGTTCCCCCCAACATCCCCTCTTTCCTTTGATTTGTGCCTAACTCCTTACTACCACTACCATCACCACAATCATCCTGCCATTGAGGGATCATTATTGATCCCTGAGTGTCTTATATATAAGCTATGTCTACAAAACTATGAAAGTAACTTCCTCATCCCACCTCTCTTTCCTGGGCTATAGCGACAGGAATATTTTTTTAAAAATGTCCCATTGCTTTCATTGAGAAAATTATTTTCTATATATGAATAACCATTATAAAAAATATGACACTCAAAAGAAATCAGGGAGTACCAATAAGTTTCCAAATAGATAAAACATGCCTTGAGGTCACACTGTACTTAGAAATGGAAGAGCTTAATTTCTACCAATGTCTTAGACACAAGCGTTTCATATTTTGACTGTACTCATCTCTATTTCAAATTTGCAGGGGGTTATTTGTCATTTTCAGTAATATAGAGTCTGATAAATGAAGACAGTAGATTATAATTATAAATAATTGATAGCTATTGGAAGAGTAGTTTTTTAAAAAAATATGTGAGGAACTGCTATTGGAAGAGTAGTTTTTTAAAAAAATATGTGAGGAACTGTTATTGAGCAAGATATGTTAGTAATTGTTAATATCTTTGTCTTTTTTAATGAAAAGCAATTTAATGTAGGTTATATTGAAACAGGATATACAGGACATAAATTAGAGTAAAATGACCTCATTATGGGGTCTCATTTAAATTATAAAATTTCAAATATTAGTATTAAATAGGGATCCTTCTATAATGAATAAAATATGCCTAAGGAAGTGTGTGTGGAGGTAAAGACTTAAAGTCTGGACATTTTACTGGGGAAGGGTATCTGAGATGGAATATAATCAACATTTCAGAAGAGTGCATGATTGTGACATGTTCCAGGGTTCTTATACCCAATAGGAAGCTGTCATGATGCTTCATCTTTACCTTTTTTTTTGAATTATACTACACATGTTTGTTTTTAATATATATATTAGATATTGTTGTTGAGTTATATTATGTATGTATAATCCCTGAGCAGAAATCAGGCATTCTGAGCTGCCTTTGACCATCTAAATGTACTTACAGGGCCTTAGATTCCTTATATGTATAATAAGTATTTTATATTTCTACTAATTCTGGAAAGCACACACTGTACCTCAGTGTCTGATAAGTGACACCACACTGCACAACCCCAGGTGACTCTCCCTACGTAGAGTATGCACAGCCACCCAGAACTGATAAGTCAATATTTTAATCAATTCTATCTTGCTCTCAATTAATTAGAATAATGGTTAAATTTTACTAAGCATACATAATTCACCAACAAATTCTTTTGGCATTTAAATAAAAGAGGTACTGATTTTTCTCCATGATTCTTTTGTTATCATTTCTACTTTGAAAAAATGAACTTGCCAGGAGTCAATATTAAAATAGAGCATGTGAAATGAAGAAAGGAATGTTATCACAATAATCTATTTCCTAAATTAGAAAATATTTGCTCTTTTTGTTTGGACAAGTCTTTTTAAGAAGGTGAACAATAAAGAACAAGTGTAGAAAAAAGAGAAATATTCTTCCTTAAGACCTTCTCATGAGAGTTTTCTTCTTGTCAGTTAGATCTTTGTCAGCCTTCCTAGACCAATCTCCAGAAGCACTTTTAGTCTTGTAACTCGTTTAATTTTTCTTACAGAATTTATCAAGATCTTGCCTTTTATTCATATATTTATTGTCAGTATCTACACTAAAATAAGTTTCTAAGTTATGGGGACATTTTCAGTCTTGCTCATCACTGTATCACCAATGTTTAGAATAGTGCTTCGTATATAGCAGTTACGCAGTTGATATTTGTTGAATAAATGAATGAGACTAGTCCCCTGTCTATCTAAAGAGAGAAGTAATAGAATATAGTGATTGATAGCATGTTTACCAGAAACCAACAGCCCAGTTTCAAATTGAAACAGGACCAACTATATTATTTGCAGGGCCCAATACAAATTAAAATGCAAGACACCTTGTTCAAAATATGTTAAGAATTTTGAGATAGTCATAGCAGAACAGTATTTCAAGCATGAGCCCTTTTAAGTATGGGGTCTCTCAATGCCACTGCACAGATTGCATGTACATGAAACTGGCCCTGTGTGACCTTGGGAAAGATGTTTAACTGCTCTGTGCCATTTTATTCATAGCTATTCCATTTCCTTATAAAAGTATTGAGTGAATTAAACTAGTATATACAAAATTCTTAGAACAGTGTGTAGTACATGTAACTACTAGAAAATGTTAGCACTTGTTATTATAATAAGTACATTATCAATATGATATAATATGATAAAATAATACTATTATAGTTATTTTCTGCTGTATTCCTAGAGTACAGACTAAATAGCAAAGTCTCAGTAAAATCTGTTGAATAATAGTAAGAAAAAAATCCATGTCTTCAAATTGAGACAATCTACATATATAAAACATAGCATATAGAGATAGACATGATACAGATTCTATGTAGAGGATAAATATGTACATATATTAATTACATTAATTTGCTACAGAATTATAAGTAAGTATTGCAAGGAGCTATGTGCCAACTACCAGGAAAGGTATGTTGAAAAATTCACTTATGCATAAAATTTAAGGAAAAAGACTTTGTGAATCTGCGTGTGGGTCATTATAGAGAGTTCACAATGGATAATAACACAGTCAAAGGTCACAAGCTTGACCCTCCCTGGTGGTGCAAGGGGTTAAGTCTCAGTACTATGAAGCTATTAGCAAACACTGTAGCACAAGTTCGATCCCTGGTCAGGGACTAACTCACATGGGGTGGCAGACCTCTCCTGTCTCGCCCACTGCTACCCACAGCAGTGTATCTCAGTCAATCCACCTGTTCTGCTCCCCACTCTGTCTCTGGTGAATCCTCTCAGCCCCCCGAAACTTTGGCCTATACCCCAGCTCTTGTATGCATAAATATATAAAAATATTTTTTTTAAAAAAGGTCACAAGCTTGGACAGACATGGAAAATGGAATTCAAATTCTTTAGTAAAAGCTCTTGTTTTTTTATTCCATGCCCTCTTGAGGAAAACAACGATCTGCTGTGTGTCTTGTTACAATTCAACAACAATTGCTCTGTCTCTTCCTATTGCTTGGTTACCTGTGATTGCTTTACTACAATTCAATTTTCCATGTTGGGTGATGTTTCTGAGACAACACCTGGGAGCTCAGCAGAAAGGTAAGGAAGCAGGAGTAAGTGGGTGAGAAGTGATAATGTTCTTCCTTCTTTCAAGCGGTTTCCAGAATTTGGGAGTTTGTGACTAATTGCTTTATTAACTCTGAGACCTAATGATTCAGAAAGTAAAGTGTGTCTCACTAGGTATCTGAGGTAGATATCCTCTTGCAATTCTACGTAATCCAAAGCTGTAAATTCAGTTTAAGAATCTTCTATTCTGGCAACCAAAATTCAGCTTTGAATGCCACTAGCAGTTCTGCATTGCAGCTAGCCGCTACCTAGTCTCTTACATAGCATTGCCAGGGTGCCCCATTCACAACTGCCCACAAAAGGGGAGAAATGACTCAGGCTAACTCTTGTACTTATAATTGGAACCCAGCAAGAGCTGTTTTGTGAAGGTTTTTCATCTTTTGAATCCAAACCCATCTGGACCAAAAGATAAAGTTCTACATGTGCACAAATGGCACACGGCGATTACATTCCAGAATTGTCATGAAAAGGCTTTTAACAACTCAGGGATGCTCAAAGGTTGTCACTATCCTGTGACTTCATGCAGAATTGAATTACAGTCTAAGAATTGAAATAAGTCTGCCAGCATTAAATTAGTACCTTTGTTTGTTTTTCCTTGGTCTTGTCAAAAGGAAGATTAATGTGTAGTTTTTTCTGCACTAATACAGCTTTTCTAAAAGGAATGTGGTGTCTAGATCAAAATTCCATTTTGATGCAGGGAACTAGCTGGTGGGTGATGATCTTTTCATCTTTCCTCCTGTTCCCCTCACTTTTTCTTTTTTTCCCTGGTAAGCAATCATTTACTCCTGTTTAACTGTCTCTACACCATCTCAATCCTGTAATTCTAAATACTATAATCTTAAAGACTCACTGCAATAGGTGGGGGGAAAAGAGTTCTGCAAAGACAGACGCTAAGAGAAAACACCTGTAGGGTCATTTTACAAATGGAATCACTAAAAAGCAGTGCTTCTTGCTGGGTAATAGCACAGAACCTCTAAATCACAGAAATTAGAGACAGGAGACCTGACAGGTCACTTTGTCCACCTCCAAGCAGTTTTATGTATTTCATGTGAAGTGACATGAGCAGTGAAGCATTTATAGCCTCCCTGGGGAGACTCGACTCTTTGGTAATGCATCTCCCTGGTGAGAAAATGTCACTATGGTTTTGTGTGTGTGTGTGCCTAATTTCACATTGTTCTGCTTTGCTACATCTCTTAAAAATGCAGTTACACTTTCTTTTACTCTCCCATCTTTGAAACCTACAACTTTATATTACAGCATTATTATTGTCCTCCTTTACAATTACTTGGGTCAAGCTATACAAATTTGCCTCTTAAAATACCACCTTATAAGTCAGTCCCCACTGCTAAATTCATTGCTTTTCTAAAGGGTTATTCATTACATTCCCCTTTCCTCTGATTCAGGAACTGTTTCTCATAATATCACTTTGCATGTGTGTTTATATAATGAAAGAGTTTTGCTCAATTCTTATAGAAATTACTGTCGGGTTCAGATTAGTACCCAGGCCTTCAAGTTAGGGCCAACTCCTAAAACCATGATTTATTTTTTTCTCCAAGACATGATCAAGTTTGGTATACCACAAATCTCTTTATTTTCTGGGTTATCAGCCTATTAAAGTGTATGTCTAAATAAACACTGTTATTTAATAACACTCTGGGCAAAATCTGAGGAGAGCTTTCTGACTGAATCTTTCTTGAATAAGTTATTCTATCTTAGATGTATTTCAAAATGCAATGCATTATACTACCTTCTATAAGATACAACTCCACTGCTTCTAGAGACAAAACTCCCACTTCTCCTAAGTTGGTAATGGAGAACTAATCTTTCACATAAGGTGTCTGGAGTGGGGGGAATGTCAGTTGATTATTAAAGCCCTGACTTTCATTTTAATCAATCCTACCTTAGAAGATAGAGAGGTTCTGTAAAGATTTCTGTTTCTCCAGTCATAGGCACCACCCACACCACCAAGCTGGACTCAAGTCATATACTCCCCTCTTTACCATCCTCACTCAAGCATGGATGTATACTCCTTCCCAAAATGCCCTGGGGCAACATTTAAACAAGAAAGTAGTAAAGGCTTTTGGGCAGCTATAGAGACATACATAGAGAGAATCTGGCTTGCAGAATTCATGGGATTGTAGGTTACATCCTATATCTTTGGTCTATCTCTACTTAAAGACTATTTTTTTTCACCCAAGAGTCCAAAGTGTAGGCATTACAATACTCTAAACTTCAGATTCTGCTGAACCTACAAAAAGTGATGCTGAGAGAGGAGTTACCTCTCCTACCCTCTGGAGGCTTTACCAAAAGTAGAAAATGGACTCTAGTGTCCTTCCATGGAAGTTGATTACTGATTTTATGATTTCTGCTTCCAAAGAGGATCAGAATAATCTTGGAACAAAATGGAAAAAAAAAAAAAACAAAACAACTAAAGCAAACCTGCCTCAAGTTACACTATTATAAAAGCAAAGAGGAGAGGAAGGAGGGGCTGCAGGAATAAGGGAAGGGAAAGGAGATCAGCAGAGAAATAGCTGGGGGGTCTGGAAATACAGAGAAGAGAGAATTATGTGTTGAGTGCTTACCATGTAGGGGCATAATTGATGTACATTACCTCATTTACTCATTACTGAAACAATTTCCAGGTAAGCAAATGGAAAAGATCTGTCTGACTCCTTGACTTATATCCTTCCATCCATACAAAGTTGCACTGTTTTTCAAAGACTTGAGATTAATGAGACAATAATGTTGGTAAAGTGTTCCAATTTCCTTTGAGAAAAAGAACCATAAAATTTTATTGTTATTGTTTCTCTTAATATTGAAGCTCAATGAATGCATTAGCAGTGCCATTGCTGTAACTAATATTACTCTCATTTATTTCATTTAGAAAAATAAAGTCTAAAAATAAAATCAAGCATGTGTATTAGATTTTAGATTCAGCCATTCATCTACTTCAACTGCAACTTTTTGTCAATCAGGATCTTGAGGATTAAATCTACAACCAAGGTCACAGATAGTCTTAGGGCAAAAGTGAAACCTATCACCCAGTAGCTGTTCTTTCTAATGGTTGATTAAGAAGTGGATTAAGGTGAAAGACCTGAAATATTCAGTCCTTTGTGGTTTAATTGTTAGAGAAAGAACATAGCAATAAATTCTCTAGTAACAATGTAAATTCCTTTCTTTAAGATAATTTCTTTCTTTAAGAGAGAAGACATTTTTTCCCTTTTTTGATGAAAGTTAATTGTGTTATTTACAAAGAACAAAATTATGTAAAGGACAGGAAGGCATTGTAAAGGAACACTGAGTTATGTACATATTCAAGTACAAGCAAGAATCCTGGCATGACTTATTTTAGTTTTGCTGGTGTTTTTTTTTTAATCTCTACACTGGGAAATAATTCAATTTCCTCCCAAAGCTGAATTTTTTCTCAATAATCACCAGCTGGAATTTTAACTTAAGAATGTAAGAATGAGAATTCTAGCTCATTTTTATTGTGGATATCATATATTTAATTATCATTTGCCTAAGCTTGGATATTTTTATGTTCATATTTTTTAACATAGTCTACATTTTTTAAAACTCGTAGAAGTCTTCACTTTGTTCTGTTCTGAGTCCATACTGGACTTTAAACAAAAAGTAATGTCTATTTGATTTCCCTCTTGCTTTTAGAGAAGAAAACTGAGACATAGAGCTACACAAAATAAGCTACGCAACCAAGTTCTCCTGATTTGTTAACAGTACTTGGAATTTAATCTAGATTCCCTTTCACTGCAACATTCTTCCATTTCACTGATTATACATTTGCATGGAAGTTCTTTCAATATATTTTATCTTGAGTTATTATCATCTTTTTCTTAAAAGGACAGTACAAAAAGTGGAGAGGAAATCTGTTGGCTGCCACTAAGAATGAGGAAAGTGGAAAGCACCAGTAGCCTTAGCTACTCTTTCTTCTGTCTTGATATCTGCTTCTTGTTTGGAAAAACAAAGCTAAACCTATGCATTGCTATGAGACCAATGACTATTACATAGCCTGGGTATAAGAGTCATTGATGATTGATGCAAAATCTGCAAGAGAAAAATTTTCTTTCATTGTAATCCATAAGTGACCTTCCTCACCCTCCAAAAATCCTCGTTTTCTTTTTCAAGCTTGCTTTAGAGTTGGGAGAAAAGAAGGGATGCTATAGAAAATGGCAGGAAGATGGGAAAATAAACCCCAGCAAGAGACTTTAAAACATGTTTGGAAAATATTTTGGTATTTTGAACTGGAAATAAATTCATTGTCTTGGACTTACAACGTCTATACATTTTTTTTTGATAATCTCACTTTCTCACTGTAAAAAAAGAATTGTCCCCATCTCTGTACATTTCTATCCAAAGTTGAAATAATCTTGCTCTCTTTAACTACTTTTAAATTGCTAAATCACTTAACACCACTTTTAACTACTTATTGAAAGAAAAAGAAAAGAAAGGAAGAGGAAACCAATGGAAAATAAAACTTTTTGATTGTTGGGCAGCTAATATATACCTTATAGAGAGGAACATTTTGGTTTTTTTTTTTCTAGCTAAAATTCTAATACAGTATCTAGTAAAGAGTAGCTATACAAAAGCTTTTTAGTTTGATGTCCCATTGATTTGAAGTCCTGCTCTGAACACTTCTTTCAGGTTGATGTCCAGGAGTATATAACCTATGTTTTCTTCTCTGTGTTTTATAGTTTTAGAACTTACACCTAAGTCTTTAAACTACTGTGAATTAATTTTTGTGTCATTAAGTAATGATCATGTTTTATTTATTTATTTAATTTATATTATTTTTGGCATGAGGCTGTTCAGGATTCCCAATATCATTTATTGAAGTAAGTTTCCTTTCTCTATTATGTGGTCTTAACTCCTTTGCCATAAATTAACTGACCACATGTATATGGGTTTACCTTGGGGTTCTCAGCTCTACTCCTGTAATCTCTGTGTTTTTGTTCTAATATCATACTATTTTTATTGTTGTGCTTTTTTAGTATAGTTTGAAGCCCAAGATCATGTTACTTTCATTTTCCTTTTCTTTTTTCCCCCCAGAAAAGTACTCTGACTATTTAGGATCTCTTGTAGTTCCACACAATATTAGAACTGTTTGTTCATTTATTTGAAAAAGTCATTGATTTTGATAGGGGTTGGGTTGAATTTATGATTGCTTATGTGACTGGAATGAAAATTGGTGCAGCCTCTATGGAAAAGGACATGGAGATTCGTTAATACAACTAAAAATAGAAACACCATACAATTCAGCAATTGTGGGGCGCGGTAGGTCCGCCATTACAAGATGGCGCCGGAGGAAAGAGGAGGTGGAACTTTGAGAGTGGGTAAACAGGATAGCCACAGCCCGTGATGTTCACATGTACAGCGGTTTTAGAGCTTGTGCGCGCGTGATCACTAAGACCATTGGTCGGGCCCAGTTTGACCTTTAACATGATTGGGGTATGTAAATCCTGCAGTAAGATGATTGGTGGAACAATTGTATAAAAAGAGAACAATAAAGAGGTAGAAGACCAGTTGAAGATCACCTCTGAGTCGCGTCTTTCTTCCTGCTGGACAGGGGACTGCGCGCGACAAGCAATATCACTCCTAAGTATTTATCCAAATAATTTGAAAAGATGTATGCAGCCCTATGTTTACAGCAGCATTACTCACTGTAGTCGGGACATGGAAATAACCTAAATGCCCTTTGACGAATGACTACATTAACATGGTGTGGTACATATACTCAATGAAAATCTACTCAGCTACTAAAAAAAGATGAAATCTTGCAGTTTGAAACAATGTGGCTGGAGCTTGAGGTGATTGTGCTAAATGAAATAAGTCAGAAAGTGAAAGACAATTACAGGATGGTTTATCTCATGTGGGATATAAACAGTCAAGGCAAATGAATTAACAAACCATAAGAAATTAAAGCTTTTGTGAGAAATATGGAGGTTTACAGAGGGGAAGAGGGAGGGAGGTGAGAGAAGAGAGGAGAGGGTGTTAGTTTGATAATGTGAGGGCACTAGGAACTTTGGTGATGGTGCAGTGATATGTGTACATTATCAAAGTGTGAAGCTGCACTTCCCAAACTTACGCAGTATAGCAACAAATGGAAAGTCAAAATTTTATTAAAGAAAGAAAGGGATAAAAGAGTAGATGCTAGGCCTCCCTGGTGGCACAAGGGGTTAAATTTCAGCAGTATGAAGCTTTTGGCAGCCATTGCAGCATGAATTTGATCCCTGGCCAGGGCCAGGTTGCTTACCACATGGAACAGCAGATCTCTCCTTTCTCGACCTTCTGCTCTCCTCAGCAGTGCATTTCATTCAGTCTGCCTGTTCTGCTCCCCACTCTGTCTCTGGTGAATCCTCTCACCCCCTTTACCTCTGGCCTACACCCCAGCTCTTGTCTGCATAAATAAGTAAATCTTAAAAAAAAAAACAAAAAACGAAGAGTAGATGCTAAAGTTGTCTGTTGAATAGATTGACTAGATTTGGTGATTAACGTGTTTAGTACCCTTTTTAAAAAATATCTACAACTGGTGGTGTTTGTGGAAGGAAGAGACAGATAGTTCCTATGATTAAAGAACTTACTGTGTCTAATGTATAAGGACCTTGATAGAGGAGAAAATGGGGATAACAATGATAAGTGCATAATGTAATTTTATTCATTAGTTCATTTTCATTTTTTGAGTAGACATTATTAAGCATTTACTGAATGCAATGCAGACTGTATAGGCATGCAAGTGTTGGATGTATTCAGGAAATTGAGAAGGAAATGGGTGTTGGGAGGGCAGGCTAACATGGGAAGGCTGCCAGGCATAGGAATCAGCATTATAAGGCCAGAGAGAGCAAAGGGCACTGACTGCTTATTAAACTGTGTGAAGTATAGTAGGGCTAGAATGTACAGGGGTTGGTGGGACACAGTGTTATTACTGGCAGAAGATAGGAAAGCCAGAATCAAGAACTGACAATAGAGTGTGTGTTTGAATCAGAAGTTATTATAAAAAAAATTAAAAACTGTTCATTAACATCATCACATTTTAAGATTCATGATAGAAATACTCTATCTCTTGTTTCTCCCTGTGACAGTATACATAAACCTCATATTTGTGAATATACAGTCCATACAGAAATCAATTTATTAGTGAGTTTTACTGGTCTTAAAATATTTCCATATTTTATATCTTTTATTCTTTTTCATTGGTAACATTTGTCCATGGTGCTTGAAGATGGCGTCACTCTGAGTATTCTTTCTTGTGCAGGTAGGCCTGGCTCAAGGAACTGAACCATCAGATTTCTCTTTGGATCTTGACCCATCTCATCTGATGTAACCACCTGTAGAACAAATTTAGCTCACTGTGCTGGAAGAACAGCCTTAACTTCAGTGAACGTAACACTATGAATCTTCTACAGAAGTTGTTTTCCACTTCCCCGCCCCCAGGGAATAGTTAAAAAAACTAAAGGGAAAATAAAAAGGAAAAGTGAAATGAATGGCAGGGGAAAGCTAAGGAAGGAAAAAGAGGGAGAGGAAGCCAACAGGAAATCCTGGAAGAGGAAGTGAGGGTGAGAACCTGTCATAATTGGCTTCAGGATGACATATTTGAATAAACATGAAGGGCTTATTTTGTTTCTGGTTTTCCTGTTGTGGCAGATGGTATGTGAAGTGTCAATTTATTATAGATTAAAAATTGAGACACCAAATAGACACCAAATAGTTTTGTTTTTCTGGGACTCCCCTCCCCGTAAAGAGAAAACATGAGTGTTCATCATTTATTTTTGGGCAATCAGCACAGAAAAGCAGAAAGCTAATGGAGAATTTTCAGCTTCTAATGTAGAACATGTACATATTTTGGCATAGTTGAGATGTAGGAATATTCTCTGAGAAATATAGAGGAGAAAGGAAATTGACATACTTTTTAATGCAAATCATCTTAGAGACTGCTGACCACAGTTCCCAACCCCATTTGGAGATTAGAAAAAAATTGTTTCAAGCTGGGCCCCAAGCTTCATGAGTTGTTCTCACAGAGCTTGGCACCTGCCACTGTTATCAGGAGATGGGACAATGGCAGCCATTTCTGGGCTGATTAGTTTATTGGTAACTGAATAATGAGGCTAATTTGGGAGATAATCACAACTGGTCCAACGGGGAATCATGGAGGGTGAAGGTGCCTTAAGACAACCCTCCTCCAGAGCTTTCTGCCAGGAATGAGGGGGATGCTTCAAAAAGAGGTGAGGGTTCTTTTTCCAGATGTCGAAACTGAAACTTAAGGCAATTCAACTTCTTAGCTGATAACCAGATGAAACGAAAAATTTTCCAGCTCCATGAAACAGAGGTTCCCATTGAGGATAGATAAATTCCTGAGAAATCTATAAAAGCAACTTATAAGAAAAAAAGAATGAAGAGAAAAATTCTACTAGAATTTCAGAATCTTTTCTGCCATCTAAATTCTCTATTTCACCCCAGTTTATTCATTCTTCAAGGGCCAGAAACTAGAAGGAGACAATAGGCCAGAACATTCCACCTGTTAAGATAGGGAATGAAGCCAAGCTTGGGAATGCAGAATTTTTTTTTAGATTTATTTATTTATGCATACAAGAGCTGGGGTATAGGCCAGAGGGGGAGTGAGAGGATTCACCAGAGACAGAGTGCAGAACTGAACAGGCGGATCCACTGAAATACACTGCTGAGGGGAGCGGCAAGCCAGACAGGAGAGGTCTGCTGTGCCATGTGGGTTAGCTTTCTGACTGGGGATAGAACTGGTGCTGCAGTGGCTGCCAATAGCTTCATAGTGCTGAGACTTAACCCCTTGCATCACCAGGGATGCCCATGAATGCAGATGTTTTTTAATTGGTATTAAGTTGAGAACTTTAATATTAGGCTTCATCTGGCCATGTTAATAATTATGTATTATTCAATAGCCAGTGTTAAAGGGAATAATAAGAGAAACTTAAGTTGCTTTCTGTTGGTACACATCATCCCAAAAATCAGTATTCCCTCATATCATTAACTATCTTATGAGTGAAAGGTAAAATAAGTGGTATAATGTGAAGATCCCTCAAATGATAAGAAACAGAGTTTGGCACTTGTGTGTCAGATCTTTTTGTTAGCTCTGACACCTCTCTGAGGTTCAATTTCCTCATATGTAAAACAAAACAATAACTTCTCTGTATATTTCAGTGAGCTTTTAATTTCTAGGTTTTACATTATCTTTTATCTTTTGTGTACTAAAATCTGTCAGAAAAAATTTCCCTCATGATGCCATTTGGTTGTGAAAGGGTTCAGTGTTGTTAGTGCTCACCATCCTCTCAGCTGCTGTTCCTAGTTATGCTCTCTACCCCGGGGAATCGACTGCATTTGCTATTTGTGAAATTGGCTCATAATTTTTCATTGTGTCCTGTTTCCACATGTGTCATCTTTGATTTCTTTAAGTTAGTTTCTAATTTTCTTTAAACTATGTGATTACAGCCATTTACTAGGGGCAACAATATATATACAATCTGACTCATCTTAAACTCCTGGAATCCATCTCTTCTTTGCTGTTACCCCCATCATTTCCCCTTCCTTCTCTCTCTTTTTATCTGTCTCTTCTGATTTTTGAACTCTTGCATTATTTTTATAACCTCCAAAAGTATAATGAAAGTACTGCTTGGAAATATTTGTTTCCTTTAATCTTTTCTGTCACTATTTTTTCCCTCAAATTCTTCTAATCTTCCTTCAAAGTGATTTTGTATCATGTCTCTCTTCTCACTTTCTATAGAATTCTTTAGGATTATAATGATAATGATTCATTATATTTTACAGAAATTATTGTCATAGTCTACCGTGGACCTTCTCATCTTCAGTTTTCACACTCTCATCGGTGCTGTGATATTTTTCCAAAATGCTTCAGAACCTGTCATTCCCTGATTTAAAATCTTCATATTCTTTTAATGTGGATGGTTTCCAACTTCTTACTTGGCATGCCATTTGAGGCTGTTTACAGTGTGACTGCAACTTGCCTTACAAATTCCATCTTTGCTCTTATGGTATGGTCAGGCTGTTATGTTCCTGTAACAACCCATGTACCTTCACATCTCTTGGCTTTTACTCATGCTGTTCATTCTTCTCACCCAGCTCCCAGACTGCCCATTCTTTTTTTAGATCTAGTTATCAAATTCCTCTTCCTCATAATATTCTTAAATGTAAAATACCAAATATTGTCCTCTATGAAGCTTCTCATTTAACTTCAGGCAAAATTGATCGCCCACATTTGTGCTTTTATACCCCTTATAACTCCCCATTTCTCTTTAGTCTCTTGGGATCACCAGAGCTGAAAATAAATTTACTCATTCTGTTAAACAATTATGAGAAAAGAGAATGTTCTAGTTTAGTTACTAAAATTGCTCTTGTACTTTTAGGGTTTGCTATTCACCAGGCACGTGGACTTTACCTACACTTTTCTTACATAATGCCACCAACATGCCACTGTGAATTTTTTTTCTGAAGGAAGAAGCTTGGATTATTCATTGTAGATTCATTAGTATTGGACCCAGTGCCTGGCCCCTGCAGGTGCTTAGGAACTCTGTGTTGACTGATAGAATGAATTAGCGAATGAACAGATCTTGGAAGAATGAATTATCACAATTTCCATCAGACAAATGAGGGACAGAAGCAAATGAACTTAAGTGATATTTAATTGTTCTACTTAAAGTAGGTTGTAGTTGAAAGCATGCCTGCTAATACCATAGTCAATGCTTTTTAAATATTAATTCAATAATGCTTAGTCCAGTTTGGTTGGGCAATTGTAATTACTATCAAAGTGATCTTTGGGAAAGGTGGCAACATAGAAATCAATTCTCAAGAAAGCAAAACAACAATAACAACAAAGATAGCACCATATCCTACCACAACACTTTGATCAAAAATGAGATTTAAGTGGTGCAAGAATTTTCAAGTGAAAATAAATAATGCTTGTAGAAATTAAAAATTAGAATAGTGAGTGAGATTTCAGATGCGCCCCTCTCCATCACCAAGGGAAAGTGCATTATCACTCCAAGCGTGCTGATCAGAGTGTGTGATCATGTATAGACTGGCCTTCATGATAGAAACAGGTTAATTCTTTTGATTGTAGTGAAAAACATTTAATTGATTCAGAAACATATACACTAAATACACAAAAAGAGAGTGAATTATGGCTTGAGACATTTTACTTTTTTATAGTCCTCAAAAATTAGAAAATCTAAGTTTAAGCAGAAACACTGCTTAAAAATATATCTTTAAAGTTAGAGCCTATCTCATGTTATTAGAGGTATTTAAAGTTATCAGAGGTGAGTGCTCTAAGAAAGATTCATTTAATATTTTAAAAAACATCTAGAGGGCCTCCCTGGTGGCGCAGCAGTTAAGACTGCGTCGTGGAGCTGTCGGCAGCAGTGATGCGAGTTCGATGCCCAGCCGGGGAGAATCCCACATGGTGCAGCAGACCTCTCCTGCCTCGCCCGCTGCTCCCCTCAGCAGTGTATTTCTGATCTGCCTGTTCTGCTGCCTACTCTGTCTCTGGTGAACCCTCTCGCCGCCCCACACCTCTGGTCTGTACCCCAGCTTGTATGTATAAGTAAATAAATCTTTTTTAAAAAATCTAGAAATAATTCTAGTTGATTATCAATCTAGTGGATTGCAGTGAAAAGCTTGAGTAATCAAGAGGTAAAAATACTGAATACTTTCAGTTAAGATACTGAAAATACCAAATATTTTTGAGAGGGACCATTTTTGTCACACTTCTTGAAACTTACCCATGCCTTTAATAGCATAATGGAATATTTAAGAACACAGGACTAGACCCCAAACTATATTCGTCAAATAAATAGCTGTTATAACTTAGACAAGTTACTTAACAGCCTTATTTACTCATTTGTGCAAAGGTTCTAGTAGAATGTTCAGTAGGTTCTACTAGTTGTGAGGATTCAATAAATTAGACTGCAAAGTCCAAAGAATAGTGCCTCTCATTTGAAACCACTTAATTAGTTTAGTGTTGTTTGCAAAGGGGGAAATCAAGTCAGGGGAAAAAATGCAGTAATCTCATGACAATTCAAATGCCAGTGTCCGCTTTTACTGATTCAGACCTGCTTAAGTGTTAGAAAGAGGGATAATTGCTCAAGTGAGGTACCGTGAAAGGCAGTGAGCATGCAAAGATGAATAAGAAATGGACCTCAGTTCTCAGATAACAAGCCTCACAGACTCAACAACTTGTAATAACATCAGCACTCAAAATGGATAAGTTTGGAATTGTTTATAAAATCTCCATTAAATTCTATCTGCTGACATAAAAATAGCATTCCATTAATTTTGATAGTATTCAAATCTCTTGCCTCCCTTATTCACAGCAGTCAGTGCAATGAAAAGCACTCACTACCTGCTATCTGCAGTGTTCCTTATTTAATTCAAACCTGCAGGATGAGGAGGTCCTTAGCCAGGTTTCTGAATAATGACTCTGTATGTATCTATGAATGAAATAGTCCTACGTATCTATGAAATGATGAAATAGTTTCATCATTTCAAAGCAAAAAATATTTGTTTCAGGGCCTCCCTGGTGGTGCAGGGGTTAAAGTGTCAGCACTATCAAGCTATCACTAGACACTGCGGCATGAATTTAATCCCCAGCCAGGGAGCTGACCCACACGGCTCAGTGATATCTCCTGTCTCACCCCCTGCTCCCCTCAGCAGTGTATTTCAGTGGATCTGCCTGTTCTGCTCCCCACTCTGTCTCTGGGGAATCCTCTCACCCCCCACACTTCTAGCCTACACCCTAGTTCTTGTATGCATAGAGAAATAAGAATAAATTTTTTAAAAAGATAGTTGTTTTGCAAACCTCTAGAAGAGCAGGTTGGAAAGCAGGTCATATATTTTAAACAATGCTACCAATCTTGCAATTAAACTCAGAATGATTAATGTGTGTCATGCATTCCCATTTGAGGATTCTACAATTTACTGTTTTACGTGACTGAGAAGAAGATGGTTAAAAACAAAATGCCGCTGAGGTGATCTTAATAACTTTGACTCAAACTGGGCTTGGTATCTGTCAGAAGTGTGACTCTTACTTCAGAGCATGGAAATAGAATTTGGTCCTTAAGTCCAAGTCGTAAGGTATGTGTGCTCTTTGTGACAGGCCAGGTCTTGAGAACATTTTGTCTGAGCAAGAACAAGGAAGCTGAACCTGTAATGTTGACCAGGAGCACGTCTTTCACAGATCAACTGGCTATGTTGCCCGCCGGGTACTTAAAGATAGTGTATGTTAAACCTGCTTCAATCTGAATGTTATTTTCTATTCTCTATATCACTTCATCACTGTATTTTTTTCAGTAAACTACGACACTGGGACTTTGTATATAGTATCATAATTGTTGTGAATTGCTATGATTTTTAAGGTTGGTCTCTGAAGAATAAGGACATAGGGGACACCAAAGCAAAATACCCTAAGAACATCTTAAATTATCCTTCATCTTCAAAAGAATATAATCACACATCAGGTCTCCATGAAAATTCATTCAGCAGAACAGAGAGAGGTCTCACTTTTCACATTTTGCCACTGCTCAGAATACACTAAAAGCTTTTTCTTAGACACACTGTCATTTCTACAAATGTCAGGCTTACAGACATGCCATGCTCTAGAAACTCGCTTTAATTTGGATAATAACTAAAAGCTTGTCACAAGCTAAGTCATTGGAACGATTGCCTACTCAGTTCTTCAGTAGAGAAAACAGCACGCTCTCCACAAGCCTCTTCTATTGTCTATTGTCAAAACACACTATTTTATATCACACACAAAAAATTTTTGCATGTTTTTGGTCTTGTGTAGCACATGATGTCATGTCACTTTATTCCTGTTATTAAGGGCTGCTTCTGCCTTTCTCCTTAATAGCAGCCTCTTATTAAATACATAATTCTGTCTTTCTTCTGAGAAAGCATGAAATTACTATATTAATATTTATTTTGCAAAAGAAAATAAGACATCTAGAAGAGATTATGACAGAATTGCATATAGATAATGTGCAGCTTCCAAGGAGGTTTGATATTTCTCTTCTGATGAATTCTGGAGAACACTCACTTAAAGATTAGATCCCTCCTTTTTCTTCCTGTAGGTGAAGATTTAATAAGGAACAATATTGATCGTGACTTTGTATTTCTGAGAATTTTAAGGCTTCATGCCCTTAATTAAACACGACCACTGTGGGAACAGGTACTCTGGGGTAACAGGAAATCATATACAAGGATGATTTTATTTATCATGAAATCATAGATGGCACATGTTTTAAGAATGTTTTTCCCTTAATGATGCATCTCAGTTCCTGGTTTGAGTCTTTCCAGTATCTTCAGTGATGACCCAGGGTCATCTTGCCCACTGACTACAGCCGAGTCTTGCTCTTGAGGAAAGGGAAGTGGCTATGAGTGGGACAGACCTAGGTGATAGAAGGCAGACAGATCTTCTAAAGAAGCCGCTTTGAAGAAGGATCTTAACTTTACAGATGGATATTCTTACCTAGTATTTTTCAATCCGGAGTGCGTGATCAGTAGGGGCAGGGAAACAGCACTCTGGGACAGTGCAAGTGGCAGCAGTGGCACTAGACCTTTTGAGACCCAGCATCTGACTATGTTGTGACATGGTGACATCCGTACTATTGGTGGCAGTCACCAGACTGAAATATTCAGTCCCTATTTCACTGGAACTGAAAAAGGTTTGGGGATAGATGATGAACTAAAGGTGAGATGAGCTTCCAGTAGGCAATTTTCATGAGATATTTATTACTGCTGTTGCCTCTAAAGAGATAGTTTAGAGGGCCTCTCTGGTGACACAAGGGGTTAAGTCTCAGCACTGCCAAGCTATCACCAGCCATTGCAACATGAGTTTGATCCTAGCCAGGGAGCTAACCCTTATATGGCACAGCACTCCCCTGTTGTCTCACCTGCTGCTTCCTTCACCAGTATATTTCGGTCAATCTGCCTGTTCCACTCCCTACTCTGTCCTGGTGAATCCTCTCACCTGCCACACCTCTAGCCTATACCCCAACTCTTGTATGCATAAATAAAAATAAATCTTTAAAAAATAAAAGAGACACCTTAAGGAAAAGAAGGTGGCTCCAGAATATTAAGTACCAAAAGAAATCCCTAGTCATTCTAATGATAAAACTATTTCCTTACATAGTTCCAGATACCTCCTGATAAACTTTTATTTTTCTTTTATTCTGTACATCCACCCTCTTAAAGTATAATTTAGGTCTATGATAGTTAAATATTGCTAAAAATGTCTTTAAATATTACTCAAATGACTATAATTAATATAATTAAGCAATTACTCTATGCTACCACTGTATAAGCTCTACATCTACATTATTTTATTTATTTCTCTCAGAAAACTATGAGTGTCACTCTATTTTTCTTCATCTTACAGTTGGATAAACTAAGGCTATAGGTGTTATGTACATTTCTTAAATTCACGCAGTTGGCAAGCACTTAGTATTTATATCTGAATACCAAAAGTTATAGCTAATGCAATAAGACAAGAGCAATAAAAATTATTAATAAAATTTACATATTGGGAAGGTGGAAATAAAGTTATTTATTGATAAAGTTATATTAAACTCTTAGGATTAATAGCTTTCAAGATAAAAACCCTATATTCCAAAGTCAATTGTTTCTCTATACACCAGAAGAAAACACAAGAAAATATATGTGACCTTGGTTTGATGATGAGTTTTTAGCTATAACACCAAAATCAAAATGTTATTACTTTCCAAATAGTACAGTGTACAAAGAAGGAAGGTGAAAAACAAGGAATAAACATGGAATAAAACATGACAAACACTATGTAGAATAAAACATAACAAACACTACTTCAATCAGGTGATCAAGGTTAAAATCAACAGTTATGGGTCATGCTGATAGAATGTCCCCAGTATGCAAAGTGATGAACCTAATACTTTATCAGTGTTCTTCCCTTAATTTCATGACCCCAGTCTAATCCTGAGAAATATACCAGATAAATCCTAACTGAATGATTCTGCAATGAGGGAACATTCTTTGACCTATGACACCAGTATTTCTCAAAACTCAAGGTTATCAAAGACAAGGTAAGTACGAGGAGTTGCCAAATGCAAAAGAGGCTAAAGAGACACGTCACCTGGGTCTTTCTGCTCTTGTTTTTAATTACATAATTGTGCTCTAATAATTTTTCTTTCCTACATGAATTACAAAAGAATAGAAGGCAAACTGAACCGGTTTCTAGATCATAACCTTGTTCTGGTGGTGATCCAAGTGGAGGCAGATTTATTTTCATTTACAGATAACCAAACACAGTGAGAACATACACTTTGCTGCTCTATTTTGGGACCTGAATCAGATGCTTCCTTTTTTCTTCCTGTTTGTAAGCCCTAATGGTCAGAAGGACTTGATATTGACCCAACACCCACAAAATGGTTCAGTTGCCAAGTGTGCCTGGGTTGAGGACATATTTTCCACATGTTTTTGACTGAACCTGGCAGTCCTGGTGTGTATAATTCTTCCTGCTCTGAAAACAAAATTCCTTTATTATGACTCTCTTTTTTCTTCCTTTGTGTTTGCCTTTTCACCATTTGACTAGTTGCTATCTTTCTCTTGCTATTAAGTCACATTTTGATTTTAGAGCTTCCTCCATTTGGAAGGGAGCTACTGATGTGAGAGAGAGCAAACACTCTGAAACAAACCAGCTATTTTCCTTTGAGAAAGAAAATCTTCAAAGGCATTAAGTGTTACTACTGACCTTGTTTCTTTGGACTAATCAGAGAAGATCTGATTTCCCATTGAAGAACCTTTGCCTTTCAGACCACTTCAAGTGAATAGTAAAACTTCTGACTATTGGCCACAGGCAAGTGTTACAGCGATATTGAGGCTATTTTACTTGAAGACAAATATCATAACCAGGTCAGCAAAGGTTTTTAGCTGTGTGCAACTTCAATATTTTTATCTAATTATACATGGAAACAGAGAAAGGAGTGACTACTTGGATTGATTTTAGCCCAACGGTCTTAACTCTTTCTTCTGACTCCATGCATTTTAAGCTCCCCTTCATTTGATAGTAGGGAGCCTGAAGCTCTACTAAGCGGAAATTTAACCAAAGGCTTTGGCCTCTTATAGATTATAATTAGTGTGAGTGTGAGATCTGAAAGCAAACTTTAAGGAATTAAAGAAAGGAGGAAGAGTAAGGTGTGGGGGCCTGAAATAACAGGGACATCACCATTTGGCATGAAGGATGAGCCAATGAAGAAAATGTTTTAAAACTTAGGTGAACCTACACTTTTTCTCAAATTATCTTTGTTATGTCCAACTTTATCTGTTTGCACATCCAGCTGAAAAAAAGCAAAAGTTATCTGCAGGCCCGCCCAGCCAGCTATTTCTAAAAAACACGGATCATTTATTTTAAAGGAAGAAAAAAAGAGACCATTCAACTTTTTAGTGGCTAAAAGTCTTAAATGTACTCAAAACTAGACCAATAATTAAACCTTCCAGTGAGTGGCTTGATAACCATCATCAATTTCAGTACAATTGGACTACTACAATGATTTGATAAGATTATTCATTATTGGGAGGGGGGCCTCCCTGGTAGTACAAGGGGTTAAGTTTCAACACTATGAAGCTATCCGCAGCCACTAAAGCATGGGTGTGACCCCTGGCCAGGGAGCTTCCCAAATGGTGCACAGACCTCCCCTCTCTGGCCCACTGCTCCTCTCAGTAGTGTATTTCAGTCAGTCCACCTGTTCTGCTACCCAATCCATCTCTGGGGAATGCTCTCACCCCCCCACCCCCCACTCACACACTTCTGGCCTAGACGACAGCTCTTGAATGTATAAATAAATGAATTTTTTTTTAAAAAAAAGGATTATTCATTATTTTCTCTCTCTTATCTTTGGTAAAATAGAGGATCTTAGCCCTTTCCCTCCCTTTGCTCTTAGCCTCCTCTGCAAATACAACTACTTATAAAAAAAGTATTTATCTTAATTTTGGAAATGATGGTTTTGATGGGTAATGTTTGTTTAAAAGAAAAATATTACAAGTGAGTCATTGCTTAGGAAGAGATTTGGACTCTTAAAGGAGAAAGAGTTGCTATCACTGCTGCAATTACATGATCCATGAAATGCTTAGTCAACTTCCAGGTAACTTCTGTCAAGACACACCTTAGTCTTTGAAATTTTTTTTTTTTTGGTATATAATCTTTATTATCCTACTTATCATTGTTATTTAAAATTTACAAACATTTGTTGGTTCAAAAAGATAATGTGTTCTTCCTAAAGTTATTTGCAGAGGACTTCTCAGGTAATATTCCTATTAGTTGCTGGTCTATTTCTTTATTAACTGTTTGGAACTTTATAATCATTGATTTTATACACAAAATAAATAGCTTTCATAATCTTTAATTACAGTAGGATTTTACTCTTACAGTAATATACATTTCAACTGACTGATAGGATTGTAACCTATAAAACTTACAAAGAGATTTTCTTTATTTTTTAAATTATTTTTTATTGTTATTTGTATCTTTTACATTATTGTGTATTCCCCTTGGGTAACCCACCACCGATTCACCCTGACCCATCACCATAGTCCCTTGTGCTCTTTTCTCCCCAGTCTTGAGCCCTCCCCCTCCCTTGCTGAATGTCTCTTTCTTATTTGGTCCTCCTGTATTCCTGCTATATGTGAAACCATTCGATATTTTTCTCTTTCTTTCTGGCTTATTTTGCTGAGCATAATCCCTTCTAGCTCCATCCATGTTGCTGCGAATTGCATGTGTTTATCTTTTTTAATTGCTGAATAACATTCCATTGTGCATATGTACCACAGCTTCTTGATCCAATCATCTATTTTTGCACATCTGGGTTGTTTCCATATCTTAGCTATTATAAACAGTGCTGCAATAAACATATGGGTGCATGTATCCTTTTGGATTAATTTTTTCATTATTAAGATAATTACAAGGTTGGGCCTCCCCTGTGGCGCAGCAGGTTAAGCGCAGTGCTATGGAGCTATCGGCAGCCGCGACACAAGTTCGACGCCCGGCTGGGGAGATTCCCACACGGCGCAGCAGACCTCTCCTGCCTCGCCCACTGCTCCCCTCAGCAGTGTATTTCTGTCGACCTGCCTGTTCTGCTCCCCACTCTGTCTCTGGTGAACCCTCTCACTGCCCCACACCTCTGGCCTGCACCCCAGCTTGTATGCATAAATAAATAAATCTTTAAAAAAAGATAATTACAAGGTATATTTTCATTTTTCCAAGATAAGGTAAACTCTGGTGCCCATTATAGAACCTTAATACTCTTTCTTTATATTTACTATTTCCATTCAAAAGGCTTCAGTTCTGGGTAAAAAAAAAATACACAAACCACATGATAAATTTACTTCGATGATTTAAAAACTTTGAAATATTGCTTTGATGGATTGCTTAATAGGAAGAGAAAATTTGGCCAATGTAACAGAAGTATCCCTTGAGCATCTTTTTGAAAGTCAAGCATCTACTCAGTTTGTTTATTTTCTTCTTTTTAAGATCTACCAAAAAGTAGCTTTTCCTTTTAAGTGAGAGTTCCAAGAGGGTTCTTAGAAATCCACAGTTCTGTCTGTTTTTTCTAAGAACACTATTATTTAAAAAAATTGAATATATTATACTATAATTACTAATTAAAAAATATACTGATTTTCAGACAGTCTGTTAAATTTTAGACATGATTCAAATTGGTCTACAAAAAACAATTTTCAATTTTAATTATTGTAAAAAATGGGAATGCCAAGATTAGCCCACTTTGCTGCCACCTGTTGTTCTTCCTAAGCAATGACTCACTTGTAATTTTCTTTTTCACAAACATTATTGATCAAAAATCATTTTTCTGAAATTAGGATCAGATTATCTTCAGCATATTGTTTTCTACAGAGAATCATTTTATATTTAGCAGTTGGGGAAACAGATTTTAAAGTATTCACACATGACCACACAGAGATTTAGATTTTCCTCCTGTCACATGCAATAGACATTTGAGAAGGTTGAATAGGCAAAAAACAAAGAAAGTCTGTGCCCCCTAAACAAGCTCATTATACCTCAAGGAGTTTGTAAGCTAATCCCTGTAAATTAGAAGCACTAAATTAATGACAGCATTTTTAGCCCTGAAAGCAAAATTTAAATTGGAGATTTAAATTTACCATATCTCACAATTGTATGTTGGGCATCCAGTTAAAAACTGGAAATATAGACATGAATGTAACATGCACTCTGACTTTGACCAACTCAGTTTAAAAGATGGCAAATTATGTTGACTTGTTCACTCATATAGGATATATTGATGAGAAATCAGGAAATCAAGATAGGGGGATGTTAGTAATTCTGTTATGACGAAAGATCAGTAAAAAGGAGGGGTTAGTTGATAAGAATGAAGAGATAATGAAAGCTATATTTTAAGATAATTTAAGACAACAAAAGAGATAATGAAAAGACTGAAACTTGGTTACTAAAAGGTTTGGGAGGAGGGCCTCCCTGGTGGCACAATGGGTTAGGCGCAGCACTGTGGAGTTCGATGCCGGGTTGGGAGAATCCCACATGGCACAGCAGACCTCTCCTGCCTTGCCCGCTGCTCCCCTCAGTAGTGTATTTCCCTCGATCTGCCTGTTCTTCTCCCCACTCTGTCTCTGGTAAACCCTCTCACCGCCCCACACCTCTGGCCCTGCACCCCAGCTTGTATGCATAAATAAAATAAATCTTTAAAAAAAAAGGTTTGGGAGGAAAGAGATCATTTCAAGTTCAGAGAGAAGGGAGGGTCGAAGACAGTGTTGGTTGGCAGGAAAAAGTGATTCTTTATCTGTATTTTACTTACCCAGAGATACAGGCAACTACTGTAACTCTGAAATGTAATCTTCCAAAACAAACCACAATGAAAAATAAGCAACAGAAATTGTGTGACAGGCTGTTGAGCAATTCCAAAATAAGCAGAACATAGATATCTTAAATTAAGCTCTTACTTCTTAGCCATAGTAGGTTATTTTTGTCTCTGGATAAGATGTATTAACTTTATTTTAGAAATAATTTAAACTTAGTTAAATTTTTAATGCATGAGAGCATTATAGATGAGACACAGAAAATTAGGACAAGGAACAAGGTCAGGAAAATTATTTCTGAGGGTGGACACCTTGTCAGCTGTAAAAATCATGACTGATAGTCTGACTGCTAAATATTTACAGCATTAAATTTCTTCTTAAAGTTTTGTTTTATTTATTTATGCACACAAGAACTGAGGTGTAGGCCAGAGGTGTAGGGGGTGAGAGCATTCCCCAGAGACAGAGTGGGGAGCTGAACAAGCAGATCTATTGAAATACACTACTGAGGGGAGCGACGGGCGAGATAGGAGGGGTCTGCTGTGCCATGTGGGAAGCTCCCTGGCTGGGGATCGAACTCATGCTGCAGTGGCCGGTGATAGCTTGATAGTGCTGAGACTTTAACCTCTGCGCCACCAGGGAGGCCCATTCAGTGTTAAATTTTTTACATTTCACTTAACTTTATGTGTTGATATCACCTTCTTGTTTTCTCTTGCTCTTAGGTATTACAAATGGCCCAGATTGATGTTTCAGTGGTAAAGCTCAGGTTTTAAATGCCCTGACTTGCATGGACAAGTTATTTCCCAGAAAGAGTGCCAGTTCACAAGACAGCCATCCATTCATTAACAACAACAAAAATAATGCAGTCACTTATTTAGCACTAAGTAGGTGCCAAGCACATGTCTAACCTTTACATATTTTAATTAATTTTTTCTTTATTTAGTTACCTTATGAAGTAAATGCTATCCTTAAACCTGCTCTACTATAAGGACTGAATTTTGGGGTGTTTATCCAAAGAAAATGAAAACTGTAAGCCAAGAAGATATAGACAACACTTTTCATTATGGCATTATTCACAATAGCCAAGTTACGGAAATAATCTAAGTGACCATTAATAGGTGCATGGATATAGAAGATGTGGTATACACATACAATGGACTACCTCTGAGTTATTAAAAAACATGTAATTTTGCTACTTACATCTTGGATGAACAGTGAGGGTAATATGCTAAGTCAGGATGAAAGACAGATAATGTATGATTTTACTCCTAAGACAAAGAACAAATGAGCAAACAAAATAAAAACAAACCCTTAGATTCTGGCAATAGTATGGTTGTTACCAGAGGGAAAGCAGGATAAGGATAGGTGGACTGGGCAACAGAGTCAGCAGGATGGTGGTAGATGGAAACTAGAACCTTGGTGGCAGGTGTGGTGTGGTATATACAGATGTCAAGGTCTGAGGCTAAACACCTAAAACTTATACAAATTTGTAAAGTAATGTTTATAATTGAAAGATAATGATAGGGCCTCTCTGGTGGCTCAAGGGGTTCAGTCTCAGCCCATGAAGCTATCAGCAGCCACTGTAGCAAGAGTTCGATTCTGTTTGATTCTCCACCAGGGAGCTTCCCATATGGTGCAGCAGAACTCTACTGTCTGGCCTGCTGCTCCCCTTACCAATGTATTTCAGTAGATTTGCCTGTTCTGCTCCCCACTCTGTCTCTGGTGAATCCTCTCACCTCCCCCCCATACCTCTGGCCTATACCCCAGTTCTTGTATGCATAAATAAATAAATCTTTTTTAAAAAAAGAAAAAAGAAAGATAATGATGATAAACATTTACTGTATGAGTACATAATTATTGTAGACATTAAAAAATGCAAATTGTCGGGCCTACCTGGTGGCGCAGCGGTTAAGTGCTGCGCTGTGGAGCTGTTGGCAGCAGCGACGCGAGTTCGACGCCCGGCCAGGGAGATTCCCATATGGAGTGGCAGACCTCTCCTGCCTTGCCCACTGCTCCCCTCAGCAGTGTATTTCCGTCCATCTGCCTGTGCTGCTCCCCACTCTGTCTCTGCTGAACCCTCTCGCTGCCCCACGCCTCTGGTGTACCCCAGCTTGTATGCATAAATAAATAAATCTTAAAAAAAATGCAAATTGTCAAAAAGTAAAACTTCTGCATAAAATTTAACAACATACACAAAATGTTTCCCAGATTGGTAAAATGCATTAAATATTTTTTTACTCATTTTTTTTTAAATCACTTGCAATAGCTTTAGTAACATAGGAACATCTGATTTTTAAAAGTCCATAGAAGTCAACTGCTAAGTATAGGTTTGCTAGCTTTTAATTTAGTAGATATTTGATTGTTGATCTTTTGTACTGTTATTTGTATACTCAGATTTTCTCATTCTTGTGTTAAATTTCACAGTTAATTATCATTTCCACTGTGCTGCTACATATGGTAGCCACTAAAAAAATTAAATGTGATCATTGAAATGTAAACAAAAAAATGTAAATTAATTAAATATAATTTATTCAATGAATAACATAAAAATAGTTCCCCAAACTTATTAGCCACATTTCAAGTGCTCCACGTTCATATGACTAGTGACTGCTATGTGGGACAGTGCAAAAGAGAATGCTTGGTTGTTGGCTTACAGGGGGAAATTCTTCCACCTATCTGGGTTCTTCTGAGGCTAGACAGATGAACAAATTTACATCAGGCACATTAGCAGGCTAAGTGACCAAAATTTTGATAACATACACATACAGAAAATTTACATGGTCATAAAAATGGAAAGCACCAGGAATATTTATTCTGAAGTTAAAGAACTGGGGCATCAAGGAGGAAGGCTTCATAGGACAGACAAGGTTCTCCCAGGAAAACCTAATCTCCTTATCTCTTTTCATCAGAGAAGGCTGAATTTTTATCAGCATCCCTATTGTTTACTGTACCTTTCCCAGTAAATGCCCTAACTGAATTCTCCCTTTCTTTTCCCAACTTTACTTGTTCAAAAAATTCAAAAACACTAATTCTGAAGAAAACTTTCACTCCCATGTCTATTGCAGTATTATGTGTTATAGCTAAACTATGGAAAAAAACTAAATGCCCCAGAACAGATGAGTGGATGAAGAACATGGTATATATACACAATGGAATACTACCCAGTGATCAAAAAAGATAAACTCATGCCATTTGCAGAAACACGGATGGAGCTTGAAAGAATAATGCTAAGTGAATTAAGTCAGAAGGAAAAGGATAAATATCAGGTGGTGTCACCAATATGTGGAATATAAAGTAACTAAATTAATAGTCAGTTAAAGACAAGCTGAAAGAATAACCCTTAATAGCTGACTACAGAACTGAAGCACCAAGGAAGGCAGAGGAATAAGAAGAAAGAGGAAAGGAAGCACAATGGTCTATGGTGGTGGACTATGGGTAAGTTGGTGGTAGGAGCACTATGGTGGTAATAACTGATGGGGATACCATAATATTAGCTCAGTTAAAAATAAATTAATGAGTTAAAAAATAAAACTATTAATTGAAAAAATTACTATAAAAATTGTTGATAATTCCAAGTTACATAGATTTCAAAATTTATGTAAAACATAAAAGCTTCATTTTACTTTCCTTTAAGCAACTGTACTCAGAACATGTAAAAATTTTGCTTCCTGATGTACAAAATAAATTTCTAAAATTCCTAAAAAGGAGGGTTAGGAATTAGCTTTGAAGTGATTATAAAAGAATATTGATAATTTCAATGATTTGTTAAGCATGGCTCATGAGATCTGGATTGGATATGATATATGTATACACATTTGTAGTTCCTGAATAAGTAATTTAGCTGCAATATACCTTAGAATTTCTCATCTAAAATATACACAGTATAAACAGGATGTTTAATGATTAACTGAGCTGACCTATAGAACATACTCTTACAAAACAGCCTCAGAAATATTTTTGCTTTGGCTAAACTAAAAATCACACTGGTCCATGGCCCTTTCAAATTTTGTTTTTTGAATAATGAAACCTGGGATGTTAAGTCTGTGAATACCAAGAATCCATTGCTATGGTGCTGGCATAATTTTGAATTTTCAACCTCTATATATGTATGCACATGTGTATGTACAAACATACAATGGTCCATGTGAGAAAATGATACTAAACATGGAACCTTATTAATAAAAATACTACTACATCAATATTGAGAAAAAAAAACATTATAGAAACCCTAAGAATGAAATCTCAAATTTAGGAAATGCTAACTCAAGACTTTTCTCCTAGAAAATATGACTATATAGAGGAGACTGGAGGAATAGAAGCTAGGATAAGGTTTTAAGAAAATTATAGATCGAAACACTACTAGAATATTTTCTACTAGATATACCTTTTTTCCTGAAATTCCTTCTTTTCGCTGTTGCTGTGAGTGATTTATTGAAACTACTTGCTTACATTTCGTATTAGCTGTCACAGCTGAGAAGACTAAAAGACCTTTGGGAGATTAACCATGTCCCATTATGTTTATTGCTTTTGTATCCAATTAGAACACCTAGGTCTGCTGTAGATATTGGCATGGATTGCAGCAGGAGACATCAGGGACATAAAATAGAGTGTGTGTGTGTGTGTGTGTGTGTGTGTGTGTGTGTGTGTGTGTGTGTTTAAGAATGATTAAAGTAAAAAGGTTGGACCCTTGCTAAAAATCTTGCTAGAAAAATCAAAACGAATATATTTTAGTCATTACTAAATTTTACAAGCAAATATTTTGATATTTCACAAAAAAAATGAGAATGATGTATTTCTCATTGCTCATCTTTGTATTTTGTCTTTTCAATTCATGGATTGACTTGGATTTTCTGTTCTGTGATGAATGTATCCTGTAGTAAAGGCTGCAACTTTTTATCATTCTAGCCATATTATATCCTCTGCTTAACAGGAGCATCAAGAACTATGCCTTTCTCCATTTTTTTCTTCTAATGAGATGCTGTGGCACACACAGAGAAGCTACATCCTGGCCTCTGACCTCTGCAGGATCAAAGGTTGGTTTTCTCATTTCTGTACTGCCACCTTTAAAAAAAAAAAAAGGAGGGAACTGTTTGCTTTGTGAGAATCAATATTTTTTAAAAATCAATTTTATTAACATCTCTCCATTATAACATTTACCAGCACAGTGACAGTCTGTTTTAATCTAACCACTTAGGATCAAGGAGCTTTGTGTGCTCTATTTATTCACCTTACTCACACACCACCACAAATACTTTTTTAAAAGAGTTATTTATTTATGCATACAAGAGCTGGGGTGCAGGCCAGAGTGTGGGGGGTGAGAGGATTCACCAGAAACAGAGTGGGGAGCAGAACAGGTGGACCGAGTGAAGTACACTGCTGAGGGGAGCAGTGGGTGAGACAGGAGAGGTCTGCTGCACCATGTGAGAAGCTTCCTGACCAGGGTTTGAATTCATGCTACAGTGGCTGCTGATAGCTTCCTAGGCTGAGACTTAACCCCTTGAGCCACCAGGGAGACCCCCCACAAATACTCTTATTCTAAGAAATTGCATCTTTGTCTGTTGCTTGATAATTTTATTCTTATAGAATAATTTCTCAGTGGGTCTGCAGTTACGTTTCTAAATATTGCCTGTTTACTGTCAAATTTTCTGTAAGTTGCCTACCCATCTATGCTGGGAACAAAGGGAAATTTGGTGCTTACTAGAATATTTCTTTGTTGTTTTCTTATGTAAGACCAGATAACTAACTCACTTCTTGACTTTATGAAGCTTTCAGTGCATTTACCACCAATTAATCAGCTGTGATGTATTAACAGCCTTTGTTAAACCCTTCTAATAAAATATGACATATGATAAATATTTCTTGGTAAATGAGTAAGTATTGTGTTATGTGTTGATTCCAGACGATGCTGATTTGCATTGACGTCAGTGCTGACAGCACCTTGCTTTATAATTTCTTTTCATTTTTTTCCTTAGACTGTCAATAGAGCCTTAGGATGATCATTTGAAAAGATAAAATCCTTTTTGTCTGTCATTTACTTTGTTTATGCAGAACCCAAATATAAGTTTAAGTATTTGCTTTGTCACAGTTAAATGATGCAAATTTTAGCAAAAAAAAAAAAATTTTCAGGAAGTAACAGTGAACCTGGAAGTTAATTATTCCAATTATGATAAAACATTTTCAAATTAAATATGTATCTATCTTGTTTAATATTAATATAATAATTGATAAAAAAGATAATGACTTTTTCTTAAGTCACAAAAAATGCTATCTTTTTTGCAAGCAGAAATATCTTAGGATGTCTGTACTGCAGTGAAAAGATTGGCATTGACATTCAAACTTGAATTCTACTGTGTGCTCTTTTATAGTGTTTCATGACTTCATTGATTTAAGAAGTTGTTTTATTTTTTATTGCAATTGGTTTGAAGAAAATCTATTTCATCATAGCCCTTTTATGAACTAGGTTCATATTTTATGATTAAGAAATTGAAATCAAAAGGATTTTGCATCTAGGGTGGAGAAGAACTTGTTATAAAATATTTGTTGGAATGAACATAATCCAAAAAACAGTTGCATCTGGAAGCAGTAAATGCATCTCCCTCTTAGTTGCCTGTACTGTATGCTAGTCAGGGGACTGGTGGGGCTGGGAGAATTGGGTTTTATATTAACTTATGCATGCTATAATACATTTGTGTAAATCATACCTGAGGCCAGTAATTGATAGAGATATTATTTTTGTTAGTAACCCAAAGACAAAGCTCCATCAATGTTCATGCCAAAGTTACTCAAATCATTATTGTGAAAATATTTTTGATCACTCATTCAATGACAATTGGATTGGGAGTATAATATGCCAGACACTATTATTAACATATTCTCATGAAAAAAATATTTTATTATAGCATATAAATTGGGTAACTGAAATCCTGCTAATATCTGGTTTTACTTCTATTATCTTGGCATCCCATATGGCTTAACATTTCTTCTTGACTTTTCCTATTTTAAGGAACTATTTTTACTAATAGTTTCAATAAAATAAACAGGATGGTTTTATTAAAATTCAACATCTTACTTTCAGCATGATATCAATTAATAGTGTGTAAGACATATGCAGTAAACAGTTCTCCAGTTAACATGTGGTTCAATTTTAAAAAATTCCACAATAAATTACTTCCCTTTTTCTTTTTTTAAAAAAGATTTATTTATTTATGCATACAAGAGCTGGGGTGTGGGCCAGAGGTGTGTGTGTTGTGGGGGGAGGGGGTTGGTGGATGAGAGGATTCACCAGAAACAGAATGGGGAGCAGAACAGACAGATTGACTGAAATACACTGCTGAGGGGAGCAGTGGGTGAGACAGGAGAGGTCAGCTCCCTGCAGGGGGATCCAACTCATGCTGCAGTGGATGCAGATAACTTCATAGTGCTGAGTCTTAACCCCTTGTGCCACCAGGGAGGCCCACCCCCACCCTTTTCTAATGCATTGTAATTAATCTCTTCCTTCCAAGAATAGTATTCACTTTGCTGTCAGATGAAACAATTTAAGGTGATATATCCAAAAAATAAAAGTTGAGATACAAGCTAAATACAACATGAATAAGACTTGAAAATACACTGTAACTAAAAGAAGCCAGTCAAAAAGTGTTGATTATTATATGCTTAAGTTTATATGCAATGTCATATTAGCAAACAGACTGAAGGGATATTAGCAGACAGAACTTCCAAGATTGCAAACAAAAACAAAGCATATCTAGTGTAAAAGAACTTTCTTAATTAATGGTAACTATTATTTTTAGTAATATATCTAGTAACTTGCAAAGTACTTGTAGGATGCAGAAGAAATGTAAGATGATTAGTGTTAGGTAGGATGTGAGGCTAGAGGGTGAACTAAAGGATAATGGCCTTTTTTTTTTTTTAAATACACTTCATTTTTCAGATAAGCTTGAGGGTCACAGAAGAACTGAGCAAGAAGTACATAAGATTTCACACACACACCCTTACCATACACACGTACAGCCTACCCCAACTTATTTCAATCCATGAACCTACATTGATATATTATCACCATTCAAACTATAGTTTCCATTTAGAGTTCGATCTTGGTGTTTTAAATTCTAAAGGTTTAGGCACATGTATAATGACATATCTCCACAATTACAGTATCATACAGAATATTTCACTAGCCTAAAAATCCTGTGTTTGCCTACTGGGTTTCTTTTTAAGGTACTGAAAATTCAGTATGGTGATGGCTGCATATAATCTGTAAATATAATAAAAACCATTAAATTGTATACTTTAAAAAAAAAGAACTTTAATAGAATTAGGGCCTCCCTGGTGGCGCAACGGGTTAAGTGCAGAGCTGTGAAGCTGTTGGCAGCTGTGGTGCAAGTTCGATGCCCAGCAGGGGAGAATCTCACATGGCATTGCAGACCTCTCCTGCCTAGCTCGCTGCTCCCCTCAGCAGTGTATTTCAGTTGATCTGCTTGTTCTGCTCCCCACTCTGTCTCTGGTGAACCCTCTCACCGCTTCATACCTGTGGCCTGCACCCCAGCTTGTATGCATAAATAAAATAAATCTTAAAAAAAACTTTAATAGGACAAGTATGCATGGAGACAGAAGAGAAGGAAAGAATATTTTGAATAAAACATCCAGAGTAACCCATTTCCCTGGGGGTAAACGTCCAGCCAAGCAGAGTTGACCTGAAGCAGGACTGCTGAGGCCTGAAAACTTGCCCCAAGTCTGAGGCACCTCTGACAGGGTACCATAAGAAAGGAGCTAAAGGGACCAGGCATATCTGGATGAAAAGCACAAAATCAAAATACTTATCAAGATAGAGGTTGCCATTGTCAGCCTCCCCATGAGTCTTTAACCCATGTGTCTCTTCTGAGTTTCTCTGTGTCTCTCCTCCCAGTGCCTCTTCCACCCCCCCAAGTCCCAGGTGCCAGTCTAAAGCCAGGAAGCAAGTGTACGCTTTTTCTTTGCATATGAACAAAGTTTTGAAGTTTATATGAAGTTTTAGCAATTTACAATTCTTGAAAACAAAACTTGCAAAGAGGGAAGCAATAAAATTGATCTTTATTGAAGTAAAATTGGAACTGAACCAATTAAATAATAAAAACTCAATGAACTCCAGAATATGTCCACCTGTAGGAAGTATCTTAATGATCCCTCTATTTTAAATTGGTTAAACTTACAATATGCATCATTTAATTTTCTTAATGAAAGCTGATAGAATCCTCAAAACATCTGAAGTAAAGTACTGACACAGTATTTTAAATTGAGAATATGTTGTATTTAGCAAAACAATTCTTGAGATTACCGGGTATTTTAGTACATACAGGGAGAGTATTTTCTCAGTTAAAAACACTATGTTCTACAGATATTATTCAATTAAATTTTTCAATAATTTATTAACAAAATAAAACTTTTAAAGGTTATGGACAATTTTATGAAAAAAAAAAGTATTTCAAAAACATCATCCTCAAATAACAGCAACACAGTATTATATGTACACTTAAGAAGCTGCTTAAAATATGACTGTGTAACAAGAATAAACTTTCTGTCTATTATTTTAATGTACACATAATAGAAAGAACTTTTTGCTTTAATAAGTACAAATGCGTAATTTTTTAAGAAATAACTTTATTAAAAAATATTTTATAGGACTTGTATAGGTCCCAAATCTGTCAATTAGTACATACTTATTTTTTAATGCATAAAAAAAATTACAGTTATTTTTTGCACCCCTTTTATCTCAAAAGTGTTCTGGTTTTGGCAATAAATGATAGCCAAATCAGAAGACAATTATTTACAATGTTATTCTATGATAGGGAAAATACAGATTTTTTTTAAATAACAAAGGAAAAGAAGCATCTTACCCATTTTCTGGTGGGAAGGGAATCATGGAATATTTTCAGCAGCAAACAGATGACTCTGTAAGACCTGAACATGGAAGAGGAGTTATCCATGTGAGGAGAGAGGGAAGGATATGTCAGGTAGAGTGTACAGTCTAAAACTGGCTCAGAGAAAAAAAATCAAAGCAGTCCATGAAATAAGCATGGTCTTCGGAGTTACATAAAGGAATTTGGGATTAAAGGAATGGCAAGAAGGAAATCAATAAAGGTTTTAAACAGAATAGTAAATGTCCCAAGAAGGATTTTTTTAAGGTGCATTTAGAAAATTGCGTCCAAAATACATGTGTCCCCTCACGATTTTATAGACGGATTTTTATGGGCCAATCTGCTGTACGCCTACCTTGTGCTCTTCCTTTCACGTATAGCTTCTCTAGGCTCAGAAATCCCAAAGTGCAACTCTCTGGAATTCTGGATTCAAGGCCGTACTGGTATTCATATGTCTTCCTCATGGTAAGCTACTAATTACTTTCATCTGTACAGATATGATCTCCTTACCTGAAGCTGAACTAAACTAAACAGCTTGAGTGATAAGCCCAAGATTGGTTAAGGTGGCAGAAGTTTGAGCTCCATTCAGGCTAAAAGTTTTCAAAGGTTCTTAGGTGTCGGTTCGGAGAACAGAGTGTTGTTTCTTAACAAAGCCTGACATATTGTGCAATACACAATAAGCACATAATAAATATTTGTTAGATGGAAAAAAAAAAGAATCTTGAATCTGCTCAAGTCTATCACCAACAAAGAAAATTTAGAACGACATTGCTTTATATTTATTTATTTGTTCATATTGTAGTCGTCTTGTTTTTAAATCTGTTTTGATGGCTGATAAAAATTTTGCCTCCCTTGGTTGAAATTCTGAGAAGAAAGACTCCATGAATATGTATATAGAATGCTATTACTCACTCATTATTGACAGTTGTATGGAATAGTGACAAGCAGCATGATTTTCAGTGACAATGGGATAATTACAGTTTTGTATTCTTGGAATAGTTCCTGATCACCACTGAAGCTGGTTCTGTCATTGTTTGGCATCTCATGGTTCCCAGTGGACCAACAATGCTTCTTACATCTTGTTATCTGTAATCAATTTTGCTGAGTTGACTAAGCCATTTCATCCCATGCATCAACTCAGAGATCTTGAATAAATTCATGGAGTTCAGATTTTCCTTAACTATACCATTAAAATAGTAATTGCTGCAATGAGCAAAGTTTATTTATTTATTTATCTGTTTGTTTGTTTATTTTTAAATTGAAGTATTATTAGGATTCCCTATCAGGTATCATCATGGTAGGGCACCCACTACCGAATCACCCGTGTTCCCCCACTAGAGTCTATTCTGCTCCCTTCCTTCTTTGTTCTTACCCTTTTCCCCCTTGGTGTTTCAGTTCCGTAGTCAGCTATCAAGGGTTAGTTTTTCACCTTGTCTTTATCTGACTCTATAGTTTCTCTATATTCCGCATGTTAGTGACACCATCTGGTATTTATCTTTCTCTTTCTGACTTATTTCATTTAGCATCATCCCTTCTAACTCCATCCATGTTTTTTCTTTTTTCTATCAAGCTAAAATCTTGAATAAGGAAAGCATGCAATATAAAGTAGGAAGAATGAAGTACAAAGAACGGAATTGTTGAACATAGTTTGGTTGTATTCGTGAACAACAGACTATCAATGAATGTCAGCGCCTTGAAATTTTATATGTGATATCAAAATATTAGGCTATTCACTTATACATTTCCACAAATCAAAGCAAATCTCTATATTCATAGTAAGATTACTCAATTGCAGACATCAAAAAAGAGTTCATATGCTCAAGTGGAATGATAATGATCCACAGCATCAGATGAGCCCCCTAGAGATGTGTATGTATTCCTTGGAAGGCCTCTCCACCCTCCCTCTGCAACATTCAACTCGTAACTTCATCACCATTATCTGATTTGGGAGCCTATGTACTAATTTCATGAAATTTATGTTTGATTTGGTGGGGGGCTTACCCAGATTTTAATTTCTTAGTTTATTTTATTGAAGCAACATTGGTTTATAATACTGTTTATAATTTACCTGCTGAGATGTGTGTCACCATATTCATGTTCTGATCTATCTCCACAGTAAGTTTAGGATTCTCAGACCAGTCCTTGTTCCCTGGACTTCAATCCCTGAATTGTTTAAAATAAAATTTCCATAAGTGTGTATGTAATATGCACACTGGGTTAAGAGTTGGAGCCCAACTCCTGGAGTCCTTGTACAATGCTCCTTGAAAATCAAGATTCCAGCAAAATTCTCATGAAACCCTTTTAAGTGTTGACTGCATTTACTTACATGTACTTCAACACAGAAATGCAAATGCAATTTTCATTTATTTTTTTTCTACGAACTACTCTGAAAAGTAAAATTATTTATTGGTTCAATTTCTTTGCCTTGCTTATGGAATACAACTTAAATAACATTAGACATTTAGACATTTAATTTTTGTAGTATGGTAAGTCTTGTGGATTAGTACATGACTATACACATTTTCTAAAAAGCAGTATATTGTACACCAAAATATGTTTTATAGAACTCTGACATAATAGCAATAATATTTTTCAGGAAATTCTTCCTGCACAGTACTGACACCTTCATATCATAAGATCATGATAAATATGGTAGACAATAAAAATTCATAGAATAAATAATTCTGGCACAATAATTTAAAGACAAAGGCAAAAGGATAGAAATTCATTGTATTGGGATTGCTTACTTTTTTCCAGTCTACCCTCCCAATCTTGTAACTTAAGGCCTGTTGATTTCTTAAACTTACTCTATACAAGGCATATGGCTGCAGCTCTGATAGTAAATGTGTTCTGCCTTGAGATTGTGAGGAAGATGGTAGAGAGATGGCAGTTTGTACCTCTCTTCCATCTCTTTATCTATCCTACCCTCAAATAGGTCAGGAGCTAATGAGGTGCAATTGATTTGATCTATGTGGATGAGCAGAAAAACTTCTTCAAAATAATCTAAAATTATGTTTCATTATGTCCTCAAAACCTAACCTAATGCTTGATTTATACGTGCTGAATAAATGTTGTTGAGTGATGAATGATTGAATGAATCAATGAACTAATGTACAAAGTCACAGAGAATGACAAATATGCAGTTCAAACATCATGTAATGGGGATTTAGGCTTGGTATTTTAAGACAAAGACTATATATTTACACCTGCAAAAAAGAAGAGCTAAGTAGCATAATAATTCAAAGGGAACTTAGACGTGAGATAGAGTCAAGTTGTGACTAAAGAACAGGATGTTAGGGACACGTTATTAGAAGAAGAAAGTAAAAAGCTGAATACTTGAAAGAGAGAACAAGTTAGAAATTAATAATGGCCAAAATGTACTGAAAGAAAGAGGTTATGGTAATTCTTTTGTAGTTTATACCAAAACCAGGTTGAATGACTGTGTTTAGAGGAATGATTTTGACTAATCATTATTTGTATGTGATTAGAGCATTCATCAGTTAAGTCATTATGTGAATTTTACTCTTCATCTTGTTTCTTTCCATTCAAGCAAACAATAACATACTGCTGTCTAATTGTTAGCAGCTAGAAGGAAATAAATTTGTGAAATTAATAATTTCTATGAAGAAGGTAAGATCACTGTGCAAATTGTTTGACATTTTTTTTAATCGAGTTAACATTGGTTTACATTATATATGATTTAGAGGTAGAGACACATATATTTTTAGATATATGTTATCTCACCATACCTACCACCAAGGTACCCATAGTCCTCCATCATAGCCTTTTAGAGCCCTTCACCCCTTTGTCCTCAATCTTTCCCTCCCTCTACGGCAGGCTCAATTTTTCTCTCAAATTTCTAGGGCTTGTTTTTTAGTTGGTTTTGTCCAACATTTTATTTTGTTTCTTTGTATTCCACATCTGAGTCAAACCATCCAAGTTTTGCATCTGTCTGTCTGCTTCTGCTTATTTTGCTTAGCATGATCCTCTCTAGTTCCATCCACATTGTTGCAAATGATAAGAGTTCTCTTTTTTTTCCTTAAATAATTGAGTAGTATTCTATTCTGTGTATGTACCACATCTTTTTGGTTGATTAATAAGGGTGCATGAATATACAATTTAGATGTGTGATTATATATGTATGTGTACACACACATATATACTTTGATCTGATAAAAAGTGTGACTGCAAATACTTTAGTCATATTTTATTAAAATGTATTTACCTTTGCATCTGAGAATTGATGCAATTGAGAATTGAACTATAAGCTTCCATATATTATTAAGTCCACAAAATTTAAGCTTGATAAAGGAGTAGATGAGACAAATAAATTTCTCTGATTAAATCCACTATGTTATATGGAAGTAAAAAATCCTTTCTTAGACAAATAGTTAAATACTGAATTATAATTTATTAATTTAAAACTAATTTTCAAATTATATTTTATGAAATAATTCAGGAAGTTTTAGGATACAGAATGACTGCTTACAAACACCTCAACTTCCTGGTTCAATAACATAACTATTTTAACTTTTACTTTATCATATTTTTAGATGTACTCTGGATATAGATAGTAGATATCCATATCTATATCATTGGATATGAAACATAATTCTAAAATCAATACCTGTGAAACTATCACACAATAATAAATAAGATCAAAGATATTTTCTGAATATATTTTTTTAAACATGGGAAGTTTAAACCTCTTCTGGGGTATGTGTTGTTGCGTATATCCGCAAACTCTAAGGTAAATGTGGTCATGTCACTTTGTTTTAGGAAGTGAAATATGTATAGAAATGAAGTAGTAGAAACCAATGCATGTTCCCTTCTCACCCCATTTTGAGATGTATTAGACAGCTCAGGTCCACAAGTGACTGCTCTAAACAGAGAGATTACTAACTCACTTTATACATACAGTGAGATTAAGAAATAAATTATTTTTTAAGTCATGATATTTGGGGATATTTTTGTTACCACAAAAACTAACCTAGCCTATCCTGATGAATTCATAATACATGGATACAACAGAGATTTTTCATTTACAGTATATTGAAAATATCCCACCCATGTTTTTTAAGATTTCTTCAAAAATATTCAACAGTCTTTGATTGATTGATGTGACATTATTTTTTTTAAGTACCCATTGTGGAATATTTAGATGTTTTCACATTCTAGTACTTTATGTAACTGCAAAAAAAAATGTGGGAATTTACATGTCTTTAAGATAAAGGAACAGAAGTAAACTAGGTCAAAGCTAGGAACCTGTTGAAACCTTTGACACAGTTTGCTATTTTTTCCCAGGAAAAAACCTGATAGATTTATACTTTCATCATGACTGCTGAGTATGCTATTTCTACTTATCACCCACACCAGAAGGTTTAAAAATAATCTTTGACAATTTAAGAAATAAAAATTATATCATGGTTTCACAATGTTTGCATTTTGAATTACTAGTGACGATGAGGATTTTTCACATACATGGTGGTTTTGGCTTTCTAAATTTGTTAATTCACTCATCTAACTTATTTTTCTTTTGTATTTTTTTAAGGATTTGTTTATTTTTGCATACAAAAGCTGGGGTGTAGGCCAGAGGTACTGCTGGTAAGAGGATTCACCAGAGACAGAGTGGGGAGCAAAACAGGCAGAATGACTGAAATACACTGCTGAGGGGAGCATTGGGTGAGACAGGAGAGGTCTGCCGCGCCATGTGGGTTAGCTCCCTGGCCAGGGACCACAGTCAGTGTTGCAGGGACTACCCATAGCTTCTTAGTTGAGACTTAACCGCTTGCACCACCAGGGAAGCCCTGGATATTTAAGACTTGTGTATTAAGTACATTGAACACATATCATAAGTCTTTGAAAAGTATTTTTCACAGTCAATATTTACTTTTAATTTAAATTATAATGATTTTTTTAATAAACCAAAATTAAGAAGTCATCTATATTTCTTAAATGATACATTTTATATACCTAGAAATATTTACAGGTTAAGTCTTATTTATCCTTTTAACATCCTTTATCTTTCGCTATTGTAGTTTCAATGATAAGGGAAGAGCTTCCTGAGGAGACATCTCTTCGGGTGGTAAGACTAAGATGCTGCTCAGTATTGATCATAAGAAGCAGGAATGCAAGATAGTAAAAGTCTCCCCTGAGGTTCATGCTATTGGAAAAGCAAAAGGCTGATTGTTAATTCCATAACTGAATGAGTAAGGGAGGGGAATCAATAATAGAAAAGGGTGGAAAATCTGATTGTAGTTGGAAATCTGATTGGTGTAAACTTGGCAGCCCAAGGAAAGGATTTTTTTTTTTCTTGTAAAGTACAAGTTAAGTTATTTGATGTAGTTTACATTTTTAAAAAGATCACTCAGGCTATTGTGTGAAAAATACTAATATAAAGACTAACACAGTCTTTAAGATCTTTCACATTTCTGTTGGATTTCCTTAGGAATACCATATTCTATTGTTTTTATTGTGACAGTTGCTGTATTCTTTTATTACATTTTTAATTGCTTTTTACAAGAAAATAAAATCCTAATGACTTTCGAGTATTGGTTTTCAGTCTAATGACATTGCTAAACTCTTTTAGCTTTTATGGTTCATCTGCAAAGTTACTTGCATTTTCTCTGTACAAATCCTATGATCTCCAAATAATGAAACTGTTGCTTCTCTCCTTTCAGACCTTATCTAATATATTCTTACTTTAGGGCATTGGCCATACCACATAAGGGCAATTTCAAAAATTACAATGGTTGAAATAAGATTATTAAAGGGCAAAGAGAGAAAGGAGGAAGCACCTAAAACATCTCTTTGGAGAATGTTATATTTAAAGTGTCCAAAGATGAGGCAACAAAGGAGACCAAACACGGTCAGAGGAGAAAACAAATGTGAATGTTACAGTCACAGAGCTGGAGGAAGATTATCACGAGGAAAGCTGCTGTAAGCACTATCTAAAGTTGCAAAGAGGCAGTCATTTTAGAGAAAAGCCTGCTGGACTTTGTAGTCCTTCCTGATGATTGAGGAACAAGTTTCAGGGGAATGTCTAGACTGAAAGTCAACTTCTAAAAGTACGACAAAATAGTGACAAGTTAGTGTTGGGCGAGAACTCTTTCAAATTTTTCCGGGTGGAAAGAGAAATGAGATGAGATCACAGCTTAAGGGGTTTTATGTTTGAGAAGAAACTTCCTGGTTATAAAAAATAGGGAAGACAGAATTTATTGCAGGTAGAAACGTTGTAAGCACTGGTGATAGAATTGTAACCGTGCTGAGTCCAAAGTCTGGTAAACTTGGTGCCTGCTGGAGGGGGTTTGCTGATAAGAATGAATAGCCCCAGGGAAAAATGCTAAGTTTGCAGTTTGGGGTGGAGAGTCTGATGAGAAATAAAAGGGACTGAAGGAGATGGGGAAGTCAGTCACCATGATGCAGGAATAGAGGAAGCAGTCACCATGATGTAGGAAAAGAAAAAGGAGTCTCCATGATGTAGGAAAAGAAGAAGCAGTCACTGTGATGTAGGAATAGAGGAATCAGCAGCAGAAAATGTAGCCGCAAAGACTGAGAGTTTGGAAATCAGACACCAGAAGTTTTCGAGCTGCCAGGATATAGAGTTTTAGATTAAACATTTTTGGACTCTTAAGTGACTTTGGGGCCAGCAACTTCCGAGGCTTTGTAAGTAGCCGAGTGGCAGAAACTGCTCCCGGTTTTGTCTTTACTGCAGCCGAAGGAAGAAGGCAGAGGCCCGAAGCAGGCGCCTTCCTAAAATGTGCGAGTGCAGTCTGCTGGGCCGTCTGGCCACTGTAGTTGTTGTTTGCAGTGCTGTTCGCCTGGTGCTGTGCTGGGGCACCATGGCAGTTCCGGGAGCATCTCCAGTTGTGTTCTGTGTCGTTCTGGTGAGTTGGAACCTGGCCTACACTCTGGCTGTTGTGCGTCTGCAGAAGAAGGAAGATGCCATTTGGGAAAGGTGGCCTATTGTTTGGAAGACGAGCTCCACATTAGCAGTGGTGGGAAGACGCCACCGTTGTTACTTTTCTGGGACTTAAACGACTGGACATTGCTTTAAGTAAGGTAAACGGCCATATGTTGACTTCAGTAATTCTTTGTTTTTTCCTGTTTGTTAAATAAATCCCATTGCTATTGTTTCCTAAGCCTGAGTAGTCTTGCAATTGTGCACGCGGGTGCGGAACCAAGATAGTGACAGGTAAGCAATTGGGGCACTGCCTTTGGCCATTTTTTTTATTATTATTTATGCATACAAGCTGGGGTACAGGCCAGAGGAGTGGGGCTGCAAGAGGGTTCACCAGAGACAGAGTGGGGAGCAGAACAGGCAGAGCGACGGAAATAGACTGCTGAGGGGAGCAGCGGGCAAGGCAGGAGAGGTCTGCCGTGCCATGTGGGAATCTCTCTGGCCGGGCTTCGAACTTGCATCGCAGCTGCCTACAGCGCCACAGCGCAGCACTTAACCGCTGCGCCACCAGGGAGGCCCTAGCCAATTTTGAAGCCCCATTTTCCCGTTATCAGAATGACTGAAAATCAAAATCATGTTTTCCAAAAGAAGGTAGCACAGTGAAAACATAAGACAAGGAATTAAATGCCACAAAAGGAAGAAAACTTTCCTAAATAGTGGAGGCCTTAGGAAGAGAGCTGCCTCTGCTGAGGGAGGTCAGTGAGGAGAAGCACCGGATGGTACAGGTCAGGCAGGCAGGCGGGCTGCTGCCCTGTAGAGGGACACAGATTGGCAAAAAGAAGCATCTGCGTAGTCACAGGTGGGCAGGACTGCTGTCCCATGCCAGTGCAGAGATGGCACTGGTAGAATCTTCTCTTAGGGAGGGGCTCCTTCCTTTGTGGAGTGGCCTGTTTGCTGTTGATTTTGGATAGCTATGTAGAATTTGAAAGGGACTGGATATTCTACAATGAACCTTAACCTTCATGTCTTTACCTTTGTCTGTGTCCTGTGACACTAACAGCTTCTGACACTTTGCTTGGGGCTGATGCTTAAGCACTTTTTGTTCCTATAGCTGGTTTAATGACTATGTTAATCACTTCTACCCCCACCTATCATTGAGTGAGCCAGATTTCTGGTCTTGTGGCTCCTCCTTTTCTGCTTTTCTATCCTTTCCCTCCATCAGCATGAAAGAAGAAAGGGTGAGACTAGAAAAAAATGGTGAGAGAAATGTAATAAACACATTTGATAGGTTCCAGAATAATTGCTGGGGTTAATGTAAGTAACTGAGAATGCTGGTTTTAGGCTCATCCTCCAACCTAGCTCTTGTGTTTTTATATTGAAGCAGCTGCAATAAAAAGGGAAGGGTGGTGTGGAAAGCACAGTGGGGAAGGGGCCAGTGGACTGTGGTTAAGGATTATTGGTGTTTTTGGTGATGAGAGTGGTGTGGTAACATACATCCGAGGCGGTGTGGGCCTAACTATCAAATCACATAGTGTTGTAATCCGATGTTACCCCCAAAAAGTAATACAGTTAAAAAAATTAATATGATGTCAATAAAAACAAAATACAAAAGACCAGGTACTGAGCCAAATTTTCATTTCATTAGCATCTCTCTAGTACCTTGTGATCAGAAGGTGGCACTAGTGGGTTCAAAAACAGAGGTCCACCAGCTTTACAGCAGTATTTATAAACCTAATGTCTGATGTAGTGATGAACCAACACATGAGAAAATGAGTTTTCATACAACACTATTTAAATTCCACCATTTAAAAATATGTGACTAAAAAGTGTTAAGAACAATATTAAAATAGCAGCATCAACAACAAATTGTTAGCTTGGATTTAACCTATAAACGCCACTTTGCAGTCACTCTGCCCGAGGAAAGGGTAACTCACTCTGATTCGGGGACTCAGCAGCAGCATTCACAGCTTTGATTTCATGATCTGTATCTTTAAATAGAATTCCCTCCCTACACCCTCCTTCCCTGCAAAACTCCTTCCTTCTCCCCCTTCCAACCAAGCATTAGAAGAATGGGAGGTGCCAGAATGGGGAAGCATGTCTGAAGGTTGCAAGGTTACAATGGGTTAAATAAGGAATCTTCTAGGCAACATCCAGGGCCAAGGAGAAACCAGTATCAGGCTATCCATGTAAAGGAGCTGGGTAGACCCAAATAAAACTCCTACAACAATGGTGGGAAATTAATAGTCAGATTAGAGAAAAAGATTGTAGAAGCCAGGATAAGAGGTTTTCCACGAGAAATTGTAGGCATTGCAGGAGCCAAGTACTTTAGAGTGTAACAGGGTATAATCCCTGTTAAAGGGGTAAAGGGGAGATTGCAGGTTCCCCACCCCAAAAAAGGAAGGGTGGAGCTGAGCGGGGAAGGGAAGCTACTCAAAGGAGGAGAGGAAGGAATGACAGGAAGAAGAAGCCTAGGGAGGCATGTGGAACAGAGAGACCTGTGAAGAAGCTGCACTTGCTTCTCAGCTTTTTACTAGTACCAGGGACTTGGGGACACAGGAGATACTTGGAAGAGATGTGAGTGAGAAACTGTGGGGAGGTTAACAATGGCAGCTCTTATCTTGATTTTGATTTTGCTCTTTTCCTTCCCAACTTGACTGGCCCCTTCTGCCCCTTCCTACGGGTCTCTACCAGAAGGTGCCTTAGACCTGTGGCAGATCTTCGGGCCTCAGTGACCCTGTTCTGGGCCAACCCTGTTTGGCTGGGCATTTACCCACAAGCAGATAGGCAAATTTGGATGTTTCGTGGAGAAACTATTTTATCTATTCTTTCTCTTTTCTTTTCGTTAATACATGCTAATTGTATTAAATTCCCTTTCCATTGAAGTTCTTACGCACTAGAATGTGTTTTGTGGTAGATGGCTGACCCTACTTAGAACAGGCAGGTTTGGGGGTCTTGGGCTGCCCATCAGCCTGCCCTGTAACAAGAGGATAATCCTTTATGTGTCTTCATGGGGGATCTGTTAGGGGGAAGACAGTCCTCTCCAATATCTCAGATTAAGGTCATTATCTTCAAATAGGTATTAGAGACTTGACAATAGGTATTTCTGCTGCAAGTTGATGCAGAAGAGGAGGAAAATGCTGAACACCAGGTGACACTAGAATGTAACTACCTGAGGGATTTTCAAAAGTAGAGAAGAAATTTGAGAAGGTTATAGAAGGCAGGAGGGAGTGTGAGCAGATGGAGAAGAACGCTATTAGGTTTCCTGTTTAACTCCACAAGCTGTGCCTGAGGGAAGTATGGTTACATTTCAACAGAAATTAGAAAATGCAGATTTAGGAGGTGGCCTTGAATGAAAGATTTGTTACAGCGGGAGGAAATTGTGAAGTAGGTAGAATTAAATTAGCTAACAGGGAAATCAACCTAATCTTCTCCAGGGGGCAAGTGGAGTATTAAAAGTTCATCCTGTCTGAAAATCTATCTTGTTGGCTAATTCATAATTTGGAAAGAGATTTTTGTTTTGCTTTGTACATTAAGGAAAATGGTACCTATTTCATTGTGGACAATAATTATTCTTGAACAATCAGGAGGAAATTGCATTTGATTTTTGAACTTTACTGAGTAAATGTTGACATGGAATTACTCTATTTAGCTCAAGGAATCACAAGGCATGCCTCTGTCTGTTTCAGTTTTCAATAATGACAGGTGGTTGAATACGCTGGCTCTGGGATCACCCAGAATTGGTTTTAAACCAAGCACTGGAAACTAGATTTGTGACTCTGCTAGCGAGTCTCTTAGCCTTTTGGAACTTTAAATTCCTCTTTATTCAAAGAATTATAATAATAATAATACCTATCTTATAAAAGTAACTGCTAAAATAATGCTAATTGAGGCATTGTGTATAAAGTGATTGAAATACTAGATATTCAAAATTAATTACATATTAATATTATCAATATTATTACTGCTGAATGCTCTCTCTTTCTCTCTCTCTCTCTTTTTTTTTCTTTTTTCTTTTTGCCAAACATGTTTAAAAAGTATAATGCTTATTGGTCAAACATAAAGAATGCCAAGAACTACACCATCTATGCTACATTGGCTCTTTGGTCATGGACACTGTATGCTTTGAGTTATTTTCATTTTGGAAATAATTTACACTAGAATTGAACTGAAGTCTTGGCATCATAAATTAGGAAATGTGTATGAAACTCTAAAGAAGCCTTAGCAGAGTTCACCATTCATCCTAGTTGTTACAATATAGCAAAGGAAGTATTAGGATGCAGCACTGTGTTGGAAGACTGTGCTTACCAAACTCCTCTTCTCTGTGTGCCTCATCAACTTAGTGATGAGTCAGTACTGCATGAATAATTCTGCAAATATCTGTGGTCAGAACTGATTTCTGGACCAAGCTAAAGAAAAGTAGTCCATAAACTCATTTGTCTTCTTCCTGATCACAGTGATTGTGATCATTCTAGAAGACCTGATGTCAACCTTGGTGCCTCAGCAACTCAGTGGCATCGGCTTCTTTGCAGACTTAAGTAGCACACCTAACAAGACTGAAAAAGAACGTTTGTGGTGCAAAGACTGAGGTTTGGAGAATGACTTGTTCAGACAACAGTCCTAGCCTATCTTGACACATATAAGCTTATTATAGTTTACAAATTATTTTATATGTAAATATGATTTTATTAAGCTTAATTATATATATAATTCTATAAACTTGATTTGCATGCAAACACTTTTCTTAAGGTCTACATTTTAAAAATTCAAAATACATGTATGCTTATTTACATGTTTTTATGTAAAACTATAATTTTGTGCATCTGTAAAGTTGTTATAAATGTAAGATGTGTATATACATATAATGAGTGAGATAAGCAGTTCTATAAAATATTTAAATTTGTACCTCTACTTTGAAACTATGTATTTGTAATGAGTAGGAAAATAGTTTTGTATACAAAATTTTTTTTTACAGATTTACTAATTTGAAAGTATTTATTGAGAAACTACTGTGTCAAGCTAAAGATATAGTAGAAAAATAGATATAAATCAATGTTCTTGGAGTTTATATATTGAGAAGGCATTTTAAAAGCAGATTTTATATTACTTAGCAGGTGGAAATTGGAAGAGGAAGTCAAAAGATGGGGAAGGATAGTAATGATTGCCTGGGGAGTGAGAAGTGCCTTGCATTTAAATAAGGTGGACAAAGTGAATGATGAAGACATTTCAGAAAAGATAAGAGGGAGGAAGAAGTTTTGAAGAAGCAGCAGAAGAGATTTGTGGGGAGGTTCTTGAGCTAATACAGACAAGAGTGATCTGACCAATGTGCTCCCTGTGAAGTTGGTAAAAAACAGTTATATTTTGTGTAAACTCTGAAGATCACTGCTGTACATAAACTGACATATAGATATTGAATAAGATCACCAAGGGAATGAGATGAAATAGACACGAGAGGTTCAAGGATGTAGCCTTGGGCACTTCGGTATGAAGAAATGGGGAAGCTGGAAGCAGGCAGAGGAGGAAGACGAAGAGGTGGGGAGGAACGTGCAAGTGGGTGGTGAGCTTGAAGTCATGTGAAAAAGTATTTCCTGGAAAATTAAATAATTTAGTGCATCAAATATTTTGGAGTAGTTAAATAGAACAATATTTTAAGTCGACCATTTAATTTAAAACCATGAGAGTATTGGTAAATTTGACAAAAATCATATGAAAAGTATAAAGTAATTGGAAACAGTATAGATAGACATTTCTGGGAGAGTAGAGATAACTCATTTTTAAGGAGTATTCGCAAACTGTTTTTGGTAGTAATTAGCTTAAATTAGTAATTGACAAAAAGATTTTAGACATAATGCAGGGGATTATAAGGAAGGGATTATGCTAAGTGAAATAAGTCAGGGTAAAAATGAATAGCAGATGATTTTACTCCTATGTGGAGTATAGTGAAGACAAAGGAGTAGATAAAATAAAACCTAGAAATTTGACTCTAGAATTGAACTAAGAGTGAGAGGGTTGGGAGTAAAGCCGGAGGGAGTCCAGTGGGATAAGGTGGAGGATTATGGACGTTTTAGTGGTGGGTGTGGTGTGGTAACATACATCTAAAGACGCATTAACCTATACTTCTAAATTATAGCAATGATGTAAAGCAGCATTACCTCAATAAAAATACAATGAATGAATGAATGAAGTTAGTTAACTATAGTTAAGGAATCTTAGAAAACAAATGTCATGACGTTTTAGAACTTAAAATTATAGTGCTTTATTTCCTTGAGAAAGAAAAAAATACTCAAAGTGTTTAACACTACTGTTAATATTTACTTCCACTGGACTCTTACCATGTGGTCCCTGTGCAGTCACTTGAAAAGTAATTCTAACTATGTGTTTTCTCTACAGATTGGGATTTGGCAAACTGCAGCCTGCAGGTCAAATCAGCCTGCCATCTGTTTATGTAAATAAGAGTGCATTGGAACACTGTCATGCCCAATCGTTTATGGTTGTGGATACTGTTTTCATGCTACGAAGGCGAAATTGAGTGTTACAGAAAACTTATTACCTGCAAAGGTAAGAATACTAACTCTTGGTCATTTAGAAAACAAGACCCCTGATTAAAATCTAGTGACTGAATGTGTCTGACACCTGAAAAATTTAGATGAAAATAGTAAATTTCTCTAACAAGATAATTTTATTGGAAATTAACTGTTAATGGGTGTTTCTCATAAGAAAATATTAAAATAATATTCTTGTGAGCATCTTTTGTTGTTTTAAACAATTGCACTTAACTTTTTCACTTACTGATTATAGCATTTTGTTTCTGGTGATCATGGTGGTAGTATAATATGTGTGTTTTTTGTGAGTGTTTATTTTATTTTTGGTTTTGCTTTGTTTTGGTGATTTGGCACTAAGATGCCATAGCTGGAATGAAAACCCTAGATGGAACACTAAATGTTATCCAGATGGTGTTGTAGCAAGGAATAATGGCACATTATCCTTTCCTTAGTTATATATTTTTAGGTTTTTAATACACTTTATTTTTAGAGCACTGAAGTTCGCAAGAAAATTGTATGGAAATTAGGAGTTCCCATTATCTCCTTACCCCCGCACATGTACAGCCCTCTCCATACAGTATATGCCCTTTTCAGATTGGCTTCTTGCATCTAGCAATATACTTTGAACATTGCCCATGTCTTCTCGTTGCTTGGTAACTCATTTCTTTTTGCACTGAATAATCCCACATTGTCTGAATTTACCAGGATTTGTCTACTCACCTACTGAAAGACATTTTGATTGTTTCTAACTTTTGGCAATTATGAAGAAACTTCCACATACAGTTTTTTGTGTAGACATAAGTTTAATAATGCTTTTGAGTAAATACCAAGGGCACAATGTCTGGATCACATGGTAAGAATGTGTTTACTTTTGTAGTAAACTCCCAGACTGCTTCCAAAATTGTTGTAACATTTTGCATTCCTACCAGCAATGAATGGAACTCAATTTCTTAATTAGGTATAGATCTACTCAGATTGCTTATTTCTTTCTTCCTGTGCAAGTTTTGGAAGATAATTTAAAAGAAAAGATTTGTTTTATTTATTTATGTATACAAGAGCTGGGATGTAAGCCAGAGGTGTGGGGGTTGAGAAGATTCACCAGAGATAGAGTGGGGAACAGAATAGATAGATCTACTGAAATACACTGCTGAGGGGAGCAGTGGGCGAGACAAGAGAGGTCTGCTGCACCCTGTGGGTTAGTTCCCTGGCCAGGGATTGAACTCATCCTGCAGTGGCTGGTGATAGCTTCATATGCTGAGACTTAACCCCTTGTGCCACCAGGGAGGGCACTGGAAGATACTTTTCTTTTTCTTTTTTTAAAGATTTATTTTATTTTACAGAAGATACTTTTCTTAAGGAATTGGTACATTTCTTTCAACTTAGCACAATAGTGTGCATAGAGTTGTTCATAATATTCTTTTTTAATTTTTAAAATTTCCCTAAAATAGGTAGTCATGTTCCCTCTTTCATTTCTTATAACAGAGTGTACTCTATCTCTTTTTCCTTAGGCTGTCTCAAGCTTTATTGATTTTATTGACCTTTCATTTTTTTAGCAACGTCTTGTTTCTTTGATTTTTTTTTCATTGACCTCCTACTTTCATTTTCATTGATTCTTGCTCTAATTCATATTCTCTCTTTTCCTTTATTTCTTTTGGATAGCTGTGGGCATTTTTTCCTCTTCTTTTACTAATTTCTTAATATGGACGATTCAATTACTAACTTGAGATTTTTTTTTTCTATTTGATATAGGCAGTCAACACAATAACTTTACCTTCCATTGCTGCTTTTGCTGTATCCTACAGATTTTGATGTTTCATTTAATTAAAAATATTTTTAATATGCTTCATTTCTACTTTGACCCATGTGTTATTAGAAATGTATTGTTGAATTTCCACGTATTTACAGTGTCCAGTTATGTTATTGATTTCTAGTTTAATTCCACTGTGACCTGAGAGAAAACATTGCATAATTGCATGATTTCTACTTTTTTAAGTTGATAAGGTTTTTATATCCCAGAATGCACTATAACTTGGTGAATGTTTCACCTGAGCTTGAGAAAAATATGTATTCTTCTGTTGGTGAATTAGTCAATACATTTCAATTACATCCATTTCATTGATGATGCTATTCAGTTGAATTATGTTCTTATTTTGTGCTTACTGGAGTTCTCCATTTCTGACAGGATTTTTGCATTTTAAAAATTAAAGAAAACTTTTTTTTCAGTTTAGAAATATATAATATGCTCATTTTAATGCTATTTAACTATTGAACATTTATTATACTGTGGCAATGAGGGCTAAAATTATAAGCAAAAACAGAGCAAGAATTCCTTGCTTTTAAAGAAATGTTTATGATCAAATATACACATAATATTAAATCTAGAAATAGAATCCACATATCTCTGCATGCATTCCAGAGTTCTTTGAATCAAAAATACTCATTTACATTTAGCCAAACTAGTTTACCAAAAATTATGTGAAATAGTCTGATCTTTATACACACACACACGCACGCACACACACACGGGATAATGGACAGACTTGACTATTTCTCAATGAATTCTTTTTAGAAAGCAGATTTCCCTAGGGAAAAATACATCTTTTCTAAGCATCATACCTATGCCCCACTCAGCCCCACTTTGATTATTTTTTTTTATGATGGAAGTTTCTGGAATGTCAATTGTGCAGATTTTTATTCACTGTAAGTCACATTGTGGAATGTACATGCTCCCTTTCTCTAAAACTTGTCAAGAGGACTGTGAGTTTCCTAAATGAGACAAAAAGAATGTGTTCTTTCCTTGTCTCATATTTACCTATTTTGTGGAATGGAAAACTGTTCTCCAAAGTTGAGTGTTGTATTGCTAAGCTGGAAGAAAATGAATGTGTACTCTGCTCTCTAGGAGTAGTAAAACAGAGCCAGCCTGAAAAAGGCTATCTCCATTTCCAGATAAATACAAGCTCATCGTTCCTTTTTCATCCCCTTCTTTGGTATAATAAGATCAATATATGGAAAAGTGGCTTCTTCCTCATCTGTGGTATTGGCCTTTAAATCCTAGAAAATGTCTTTTGGTTCTAATTCTTATTTTTATTCTCGGATGTGTCTTTGAAGACCCAATTGTTCTATCCTAGAGGGAAAGGGAAACCTGGAGTTAGGGCGAAGTAGGTAGTGTTTGTTATAACGGATTAGCCTAACTGGCCTGCAGAAAATGAAAAGCCCACACCCTGAAGTCTAAGGGAAGAATTTGAAAGAGGTTCATCTCCAGTGACTCATCAGCCATGGCATCAGTGATGGAAAGAAGAATTCCTCAGATGCAGAATTCACACTTGTATTACAAAAGCCAAACAAAAGTAAGAGATTTGGCAATAAACAAGTCAGTCAGGATTAGTTTTACTGATGTCTTCCTTTGCCAACCATGTCAACACTATGAATTTTAGTATCTTTATACTTTTCATTTATTTTGAAAAATGAAAATCACTTAAATTTTGCCAGTTGTCTTAGTGAAATGCATAATTAATCAACCGATATATAAAAAAATTTAAATAAATAATGTCAGGCATCAAAACAGTATTTCATATTGCATTTCCTCACTCTTTCCTGTGAGCGGGAGCAAGGCAGAGGGAGAGAAGACAAGATGACTTCCCCACACCATGTTCCTTGACAGCAGTTCTGTAGGCCACTAGATCTGTGCCAGGTGTGACGCCTACTACTTGAGCCAACATCCCAGGATAGAGACCTCCTTCACAAAAGACTGTGCAGTATACCTCAGTCTATGGTCCTGGGGTGTGGACACAGTACCCAAGAACTGGCTCTTTAATTAACACATTCCTATAGGACCCATGTATGCAATCCCCCCCTGGCCAGCAGAGCCAGATCAAAGGGCGTTCACTGGGTGACAACCATAAAAAATCAGGGCAACTCTTTCAAGAGATACTGGTGCTCTGAAATACTATAGAGGGAGAGAGTACAAATATAATGTGAGTCCTCCAGGTCCTTCCAGATCTCTCTGGAATGGATTGCAGTCCGCCTTCAAATGAGTTTTAAATTAGAAGCCTATACCTTAGGTCACAGTCATGATGATTAGCTTATAGGCCTCCTTCAATGAGAGCCCTAGGTCTGTGTCTGGCTCTCCCTGTCCCATCAGAGGTAGCTTTCCAAGAATCCTTTCTCAGTCCTGTGGGTAATCCCCACTGGCCACTAGGGCAAGGAAGTGAAGAAATGTCCCCTGGTAGCAGCTGAAAAAACTGAGGCACTCATCAAGTGTCTGAGGTCCTTTCTAAGTGATACCAATTATTACAGTCCCCTGGAGCACAAGTTCCCAGAATTCCAGAACCAGATGTCTCCCTAGGTGGCAACCACAAAAACCACACCCTAGTTCCGTCTGAGAGATACTGGTGGTCCAGAGCACAGCAAAGGGAGGTCATGAAGATGTCTATCAATATGTGTCTCCAGATTGTGTTTCAGCAGCCTCCTGGCTGTGTACTTAAATTTGATGCCTGCAGTTGAAAAATATGTGTCATATATATATGTGTGTTATGCATGACACATTTTACACACACACACCTTGAGTAGTGCAATAAAACTGCCTATCTGTGTATATATAGTAAAAGAGTGAAAGAAGAAATCAATTATTTCAGAGTGTTGGGATGTGATTAAATTTTGTTTCTTCTTTGGAATTGTCTATATAATGTAAATACAAAGCCCATACACATATCATAAATAATACCTTTCTAATCTATGCTTGTTGTCATGAATTGTGTCAGTTCTATAGCAAAATATTCTCTTCTTGGCTTCCAAGTATTTCTCTGTTGCCTTGCTCAGTTCCGAGTTTTTATTCTCTCCCTGGTTCTGCACTGTGTATCGAGGACAGTTGTATTTTCTCTTTGGCATCAAGGCTTCATACTCAGGAAATGAGAGGATTCTCAAGACTCAGGGTCAAACTGACTGGTCACTGGCTGTTCTCACTTCCTAATCTTATGGGCCTCCCTGTTTTTAATGAGTTTTGTTGATATTTCTTGAACACTAAGTCAACTGCTCTTCCCACACTGGTCTTTCCTGCAACTGTGCATTCTGTGCATATCTGTGGGTTCCCCGCTCTGTTCTCACTCCATCCCAATATTGGCATGTCTTTTTTTTTTTTTCCAACACAAGTGGAGATTTGCTCTTCTAGGGCATTGGAAATAAATGTTTATTCCATGATTAAAGCAGGAAAGAATCACTTAAAGGAAAATATGAGCTTAAAAGGCCTCATCCCTTTGGAAATTTCAGGCTCCTTTCTCCACATTCTCTCCCAGTTACTTTTTTAACCTTTACCATAGCAAGCTATCAAGAATTTAAAGCATCCAAAGGCAGGTTAAAATTTTAAGTTACTTTATGGCTTTTCTGATTATTAAAGTTATTGAAATGTGTTAAATGGGGTTAATTATATATTTTTTCTAATATCTGCTTTCTAAAGATAACAGAAATTGATCTTTTCATGTCTTTCAGACTTTATACATATTAGTAGCATGTATGTATGTGTGTATATGTATGTATGATGTTTGTTTTACATATTTGAGACTATATTGTACATATTTTTAAAAAATACTCGTCAATTTTCTTTGGCAGATGTGATATAAATTCATCGGTTTGTAAACTTACCGGTTCTTTTTTCTTTTTGTATGTGTGATTTTGTTCATGGTGGAACACTTGGCTACAGGGTCTCAGTTTTTCCTTGAAATTTTAAAATATCCTTGCTGAGCATATCTGTTTAACTGATTAGAAAAGTAGCAATATTAAGCAATATTTTATCTAGAACACCCAATCTACTTATGAGAAAGGAGCAAATCAAATGAAATTATTGTTTAGAGAGCATCTATTGTGGGTCAGATGTGTTTCAGACACCTTGTATGCAAATCCTGTTTCATTCTCATGGCATCTAAAGAGTCACTGGGTGGAAATTTCTATTTGTCATGAGGCATCTGATTCTACAAAGTGGTCACTTTGCAGATTCAAACTTTAAATCTGCTGATTCTGGAGCCCAAATTCCTTCTCCATATTGCCTCATACACTTAGTCTCCTTCATAAAAGAATATGAGTGAAAGAGCAATGACAATATCCATCTCAATAAAAGCTGAAGAGTTGCAACAACAAACAGCTACATTACAATATGATCCTGTCTGTTTTTGAGAGCCCTCAAGAATCGAAAGATGCCAGCTGTTTAAATATTTGTATGAGCTCTTTGTTGGATCTTAAATAGTTCATAAAACATTCTGCATTTGTTTCTGTCATTTGCTTCTTCCTTTATATACCTTTCCCTCTTGTCCTAGTCTATCTTTAAAAAGCCGACACCGATGAGAAATATTTACCATTTCAGCTATTATTGATACTTAGAGGCAAGGAGAACATGATATTTCTAAGATTCTCCAAACCATGAGTATTGTTTATAAAAATAAGCAAAAGCAAACATTTCCCTCAAGGGATTTGTTAACAGAGTTTCACAATGCCTACTATGAAAAGTTACTAGAATATAAAAAAACAAATGCTGCAAGTTAATAAAAAAAAAATGAGAAGCAAAAAATCCATCTTAATCAGTTGAAAATACTTTTAAATAGGAAACCGTTTTTGTTTCAGAATCTGTGCTAGTAAATTTTATGAGACAATGGAAATGTAGCTATTATACACATACTGAATATATTTTTACAAAATAGCCTTTAATCATTGATTTTTTAAAAAGATTTTATTTATTTACGCATACAAGAGCTGGGGTGTGAAGGCCAGAGGTGTGAGGGGGTGAGAGGATTCACCAGAGACAGAGGAGCACAACAGGCAGATCTACTGAAATACACTGCTGAGGGGAGCAGCAGGCAAGACAGTAGAGATCTGCTGCACCATATGGTGAGCTCCCTGGCTGGGGATGGAACTGGTGCTGCAGTGGCTGCAGATAACTTCATAGGCTAACCCATTGTCCCACCAGGGAGGCCCTAATCATTGATATTTTGAATGAGGAGTTCAAGTAAAAACTAAACTAACTGTTGCATTTTATAGGGATGATTATTCATCCAAAGTCTTTTATTTGGTATTAGAAAGATGGTTAAACTTAGGGATATGATGTTATACTTTATTCAATTTCTTACAAGTAAAAATAATTTTGTTCAAAATAACCCTCATTTTTATTTTGCCTTATGCTTTTATTGAAGTATAATAGAAATTAGAGAAAACTGTGATGATTACAATATACAGCCAGCTCAATTCATTTGTATAAAGTGTATACACAAAGTCAGCATTCCCAAGACCCCTTTTTCCACTCTGTGACAACTATTCTGACTTCTGACAACATAACTTTGTTTTTCATTTGGAGAATATAAAATATAATTTAAGTTCTATTAAATGATAACCCCAGATTTGTCAAAGATTAATATTTTGCCTCATTAAGATATCCTTTAGTAATATCTTAGAGTTTATCTTTTAAAGTTGTATATAGCAACTGACTTTTTTCCATCTGGTTTTATGAGTTTTGATTAATGCATTTTATCTCACCGTAGTGACTGCCCAAACATTTATAACACCCAAAGTTTCCCTCATGCCACTCTTCCTTTCCAGACAGTCCTCTTCCCTGTCCTTAACACCTTGACAACTGCTCTATTTTCCATCCTCAGAATTTGCCTATTCTGGAAATCAAGTGATTATATCACATAGTAGGTACCTTCTGTGTCCTGCTTTTTTCACTTAGCATAGAGCACCCATATGGCAGCATGCGTTAATAGCTCATTAAGTCTTATTTATGAAAAGTTATTTTGTTGTCTAGTTGTACAACAGTTTGTTCATCAACTCACCATCAGTAGGACCTTTAAGTTCTTTCCAGAGTCTGAAGATTATGATAAACATTGCTATAAATGTTCACATAAAGACTTTTGAGCGAAATAAGTTACATTACTCTTGAATATGAGATTTATGGCTCATAAGTAAGTACTTATGTACTTACTTAACTTTATAAAAACTGCCAGATGTTTTCCAAAGAAGTTCTACCCTTTCGCATTCCTGAAGCAATGTATGTAGGTTTCTCTTGCTATGCTGTTTGCTGACACGATACTTTCTTTTTTCAGGTTTTAGGTATCCTAAACATGTGGAATGATAACTCCACTCTAATTTTCTTTTAATTAATGATAAATGATGTTGAACAATTTTTCATTTGCTTAATATTTTTTATTCCTAGATTTTAATCTCATGAATATTGAAATTTTTCATAGGCTTTCTGAGTTATTTGAGATGATCCTATTTTTTTCTTTTCCTGCTTTAGTACTTTCACTTAGTGCATTACATAACTTGATTTTTTTCTTTGAAAATTGAAATTTTTTTAATCTTAGAATAAGTTCCACTTGACTGTGATATGCTAGCTAGCTTTTTTGTATATTGCTGGATATGTTTTTTTAAGTATCTTTACAAAGGATTTTTTTAAGTATACGCTTGAGGAATTTTTGTCTGCAGTGTCCTTTTACTGTAATGACTGTTTGGTTTAGGTATCAAGGATAATGTTGGTCTCATTAAAGAAATTGAAAAGTCATTCTTTGCTCTATTTTTTGAGATGTTGTACAGAATCGGTATTGTTTCCTAAATATTTGGTAGAATTCACCACTGAAGTCATTTGGGCCTGAGGTTTTCATTGGTGGAAGTTATGAAGTCTGAATTCTTTTTCCATGTAGCTATAGAACTATTCGGGTTATAAATTTCTTCCTGAGAATGTTTTATTAGTTTAGTAGTCTTTTAGCAAATTGGTTCAATTCATCTAACTTGTCGAATTTGGAACATAATTTTCCTTTTATTTTCTAATTAATCAATGTCTCTAGTGTCTGTAGTGATATTTCCTTTTTCATTCCTAATACTGGTAATTTATACAGTCTATTTGCTCTGGTCAATGTGGCAAAATGTTTATCAATTATATTGCTCTTTTCAACAAATAACTTCTGATTACATTGTTTTCCTTTATCTCCTTTGTGATTTTAATTATACACGATGTTGTTCTTATCCTTATTCCTCTTGTTTGCTTTCGGTTTATTTTCCTACTTTTTCTAGTTTATTAAGATGAACATTTAGAGATCATTTCCTAGAGAACTTCAAAAGTAAGCATTTGTTTCTATAAATTTCTCTTTTAAATGGTTTTAGTTGTATTTTGAAAGTTTTGATATTGTCTTTTACTTTATTTAGTTCAAAATATTTTCTAATTTTCCTTGAGACTTCCTCTATGAGTCACGGTTTATTTAAAAGTGTGTTGTTTAATTTCCAAATATATGTGGTTTTCCAGAGATTTTTCTGTTACTGAATTCTACTTCAATGCCATATTTGAGATATTTTGTTTAAGTTCTTTTTTTTTTAATTTGTTAAGATTTTTATGGCTATAATATAGTTTTCCTTGGTTCCATGTGCTTCTTATGCTGGACAGAAAGGGTTTGTAACAGTGTAACCTAAAAAGGGGAGACTCCATGTTCTCTGCCCAGTCTAATGAAGGGTGGGGCTGAGAGGTGAGGGGGAGCTAAAAAAAAAAAACCTTGAGAGAGAAGACTTGCAGGAGGCACTTTGAGCAGAGACACATGAAGATGAATCTTGCTTCTCGGTCTTGGACTTGCACCAGGAACTTGGGGAACATGGAAAGATACCCTTGGAAGAGACATGGGTGACAGAACTCTGGGGAGAGTGATAGTGGCAGCCGTCATCTTGACCTGTATTTTGACTTTATTCCTTGCCTTGAAGATTTGCCTGGTCTCCTTCACATGGTTCCCTGCCAGAAGGTGCCTCAGACTGTCACAAGCTTTTGGGCCTCAGTGGCCTGGCTCTGGGCCAACCCTGTTTGTCTAGACATTTACCCATGAGTGAAGGGGTGTCTTTGGGTGTTTCGTGGGAAACTATTATCCTTTCTTCTTTTCTCCATGTACACTATCCTATTAAAGTTCTTTTACACTAGAGTATGCTTTGTCTTTTTGCAGTAGATGACATAACCCATTCAGAGCAGACATATTTGGGGGTTCTGGGGTGCCCCTCAGTCTGCACCCTTAACAGCTTGACTACTTCAGAACTCTGAGTAGGAAACTGTCTTTTCAGTGGTGTTGTCTACTGTTCTGTTGTCCTCATCATACCTGAACAATATTCAAGCTTCTATTTTAAAACAGAAGCTATCTTCAGGCCCCAAATCAAGGAAAATAAATTTTTTTTTAACTGGCTTCTGTCAGGACACCTTATTGAACTTATAGTTGGCGTCAATCCCTTTTTTTTCTTTTATGTCCATAGAAATACCTCTTATTGCTTGCCAAATATAAGCTTAACTTTGGATTCACCTATCAGAAATTGAACACAACTCTTTAATAGAACTGATCTGTTTTCAGGACTAAGAGGCTGGTTCTATAAAATAATTGGACAACTGAACTTCTGGAATATTTTTGAGAAATTCCAAAGGCTGGATTATAGGGAAGCAAAGTTTTCCACCCAGAAATATATATATATATATTTTTAATATATATTTTTATTGTTATTTATGCCTTTTACATTTTGTATTCCCCTTGGGTAGCCCACCACCAATTCACCCGTGATCCATCTCCATGGTCCCTTGTGTTCTTTTCTATTCCATTTTGTGCCCTTTTCCTTCCCTCCCTCCGCCTCCCTCCCCCCCCCCACACTGATTGTTTCTCTCCCACCCAGCCTCCCTATAGTCCTGTTGTAAGTGAAACCATTCGATATTTTTCTCTTTCTTTCTGGCTTATTTCACTGAGTATGATCCCCATTAATTCCATCCATGTCGCTGCAAATTGCATGTGTTTATCTTCTTTGAATGCTGAATGGTATTCCATTGTGTATATGTACATCTTCTTGATCCAATCATCTATTTTTGAACATGTGGGTTGCTTCCATACCTTTGCTATTGTGAACAGTGCCGCAATGAACATACGGGTGCATGTATCCTTTCCGATTAGTGTTTTTGTATCCTTTGGGTAAATTCCCAAAAGTGGGATTGCTGGGTCGTATGGAAGCTCCATGTTTAGCAGTCTGAGGAATCACCATACAGCTTTCCATAGTGGTTGGACCAGTTCACATTCCCACCAGCAGTATAGAAGAGTTCCTTTTTCTCCACATCCTTTCCAGCATTTGTTGTTGCCTGTATTTTTAATGTGTGCCATCCTCACAGGTGTGAGGTGGTATCTCATAGTGGTTTTGATTTGCATTTCCTTGATTATAAGTGATGTTGAGCATTTTTTC
>PVIJ01008591.1:0-73057 GCA_004024925.1 Scalopus aquaticus
GTGGCTGTGCACAGGTGTGTGTGGGGTGCGCGCGCGGGTGTGCGCGGGTGCGGGTGTGCGCGGGTGCGGGTGTGCGCGCGGGAGCAGGTGTGTGTGCGGGAGCAGGTGTGCGCGGGTGTGCGGGCAGGAGCGGGTGTGCGCGGGAGCAGGTGTGTGCAGGCAGGAGCGGGTGTGCGAGCAGAGGTGGCTGTGCACAGGTGTGTGTGGGGTGCGCGCGCGGGTGTGCGCGGGTGCGGGTGTGCGCGGGTGCGGGTGTGCGCGCCGTCACGCCCCGCCCTGCCCCTTGCCTTCCCTCCCGCTCCAGGCGGCGGCCCGCACGGCCTCTGTCTGCTCTGCCTGGCGCTCTGCGGGGAGCTTCTGACTGACTCCCTCGGATGAGCCCCTCCCCCTTGCGACGCTTGGGGGACACGGGCCACGCCTGCCGTCTGGGGCGCCCCTTCTCCTTGGGGGCCTGCGGCTTCTGTGTCGGCCCTGGCCGTGGGGGTCTCTGCCCGCCCGGCTGCGGCCTGAGCGCTCGGACCTCCCCGACCTGCCTCCCCGGCCGCCTCCTGCTCTCGGGTCCTGGTCGTGAAGCCCCCTGGGGCAGAGCAGGGGGAGGGGCGCCGCGGCCCCGCCCTGCCCCTGCGGAGTCTGTGAGCGGGCGCGGAGGACACGCGCTGCCCTCGGGACCCCCGCCCGGCCCCCTGCGCGGACTGGGGGCGCTGCTACTGGGCCGAGGGCTGGGTGGGCCCGGTGTCCCCCGACCACCCCAGCACCCCGGGGCCGCCAGCCTTCTTCAGACGGGAGCTCGGACGTCAGACTCCGCAGTAGTCTCCGGGTTCCTGCCGCTGCTGCTCTTGCTTGTGTCTTTCGTGCAACAGAAAAGCGCTTCGTCTTCCTCTTGAGGGACTGGCGGTCTCGGGGTGCTTGGGTGCCGGGGCTCCCCGCAAGCCCCGCAGAGCAGTGCAATCAGCCGCCGCCTGACTGTGGCACTGTTTTCCTGCAGGCCCAGGGAGAACATCCGGGACGCCGCCGGCCCCAGGGAGCGGGCCTGGTGGCACAGGTGGAGCAACTCCAGGACAGGCTGGACCAGCTGCTCAGGTCCATGGACCTCCAGGACTTCCAGGCCGAGGCCCCCGCGCTGCCGCAGCCTGTGGCCCCCGCACACGCCTCAGAGGACAGCAGTCGCAGCGGGAGCTCCCGGAGCGCCGAGGAGGCGGAGGACCCCCCTCCCGTGGACGTGCCGGCCACCAAGGCCGCCTGGGGGCTCCGTGACGCCACCGGAGAGCAGGGTCCGCGGACGGAGGCCGAGTGGCCGAGTGTCCCTGGGGACGGGGAGCCGGCCTCCTGGGCCGGGCCGCTGGCCCTCCCGCGGCCCCTCGCCTGGGGGGCTGAGCCCCTGAAGCACGGGCCACGGGCGATGGACCAGTCCTGGGGCTCCCCCGAGCTCGTCAGGAAGGACTCGGTGCTGGAGCCTCCGTCCGGTCTGCCCCTGACGCCCTGCTCGGACGCCCCGAGCCCGCACAGCCTGGACACCCCCCTGTGGGGCGGGCTGGGCGCCTCGCTGCTCCGGGCTGACCAGTCGGGGCTGCTCTGTGACCCGGGGCTGCCGGCTGCGGAGAGGGCCCCGTGGTGGGCCGAGTCCTGGGCAGCTGTGGACGGGCTGCAGCGCGCATGTGCGGTAGGTGGTGCGGGGGCTCGGCCCGGGGTGCCCCCGTTCCCGTGGGGATGTGTCCAGGGCTGCGGGGTCGCGGCTGCGGCCATTGTGGCTCAGCTCTGAGGCGGCCAGGCCGGGCGAGGGGGGCGTCCTGGCCAGCTGGGTGGGACGGTCGGCCCCTGCAGCGCCAGCTGCGTGTGGTGATGGAGCACTGGGTGTCCCGGTCTCTCCGGGGTGGGAGGCGCGGGCGCCCCCTGGTCCCCGGGCCGCGCCCGCCGGCAGGGAGCCCCTCCCGCCCTGCACAGAGCATTGTCTGGGTCGCTTCTGTGGCGCGTCACGATAGCCAGTTCCACGTGTGACGCGTCAGCTCCGTGCTTTTCGGTTAGATGTTTCTCCTAACAGCGCTTGAGCTGGGGCGTCTCGGGCTGGCTAAGGAAAGCAGCAGATGTGTGTTGTTTCCAGTCTCCGTCTGCCGTCTCAAACGGCACCAAAACCTGTTTAATCTGCGGTACTGGCCCGTGGCGTCCTGAGCGCACGCGGTGTGCTGCGGGGCGTGGGCTGCTCCACGCGTGGCTGGTGTGGCCACAGTCTGGGGCTTGGGCTGTCTGGGGGGACGGTCAGCTCAGGCCGCAGTTTCCCTCTGGCAGGCTCAGCTGCGGTGTGCTGTGCTGTCACTGGGGGGACCTTAAAATCCGTCTGTTTGAACAGGAGAAAGATGTCGAGGATTTCATATCATCTCTGGATTCTCAAGAAAAGTCAAGGTCACCTCCTCTTGGGTTAGAGGGAAAGAGCGATGGAAGCGAAAAAAGTGAGTCCGCGCTGTTCTGTGACCTGCTGTCTCCGCGCTCGGCGTGGCCCACCGCAGCCGCCCCTGCATGCGGGCCCCCGGCTGGCGCTGGCTCTGCGTGGGCAGCGGCTGTCCTGCTCGCCCTCTCCGTGTCTGCTGCTCTGTGTGGTCAGGCAATTTGCAGACCTGATGTCATGTTGCTCCTGGAAGCCTGTTTGTGTGTCCAGGCTGGACGTGGTGCCCCCCGGGCCTTCCTCGGGCCTCCCGGGGCGGCCCCCTTCGTGCATGGCAGCTGCTCTGCTGCCGGCTCCTGCAGGCCAGACGCCGCGGCGCGCTCCTTGGTGTTCGCGCGGGCACACACCCGCCGGCCCAGCGCCAGCGAGCATGGCTCAGCACGGTGTCCGCCCGCCTCCCTACGCTTCGCACGTGCGGCGAGTCCCGGGGAAGGCGCGGAGAGTGTGTCTGCCGCTCGGCCTTGGGCCGGGGACTGGTCTGCATGGCTGTCGACCTGGTGCTCTGAGAGCCAGTGAAACGGACAAATGGTGACCAAGTGCAGCAAATGGACACTACCCCTGCGCCCGATTTGTGGGCCCAGGAGGGCCAGGCTGGTGATGGGGCCACTGCGTGGGGGCCAGGCTTGGACGCGGCCGCACCAGGTGGCTCTGCAGGGGCTTCGGCTGCAGCCTCTGCCCGGCCTCCCTGCATAGCCAGCCCCGAGTTGCCACCGCGAGGTTTGTTCTCTTTGAATCACGTCTGCTCTTGCACGAGCCGCGTTCACACTTCTGACAGCAGCAATGGAGCTGGCCTGCCCCAAGGTTGGCCTCACCTCCCGCCCACCACCAGCTGGCATCCGAGCCTGGTGTGAGCTGCAGGGCTGGTGGGGCTCAGTCCCCGGCCCCCTCAGCGGGCTACACTCTGGCTCTGCCAGGCAGCCCTGCCGCCCCATCAAACCCTGTGCCTCTGGGACCCGTATGTCCAGGGTCTTCTGGAGAGAAAGCGCGGGGGAGGCGCTTTCTTGGGAGGACGTGGGGGGTCTCCCTGCTGCTGTCAACGGTGTGAGCTGGCGCAGGCCCCGGGGGAGGGACTGTGTTCCCACAGGACCTCAGAGCGGCTGGCCGGCCAGAGCCCTCGTGGAGCCTGTTAGACCTCCTGCGCTACTGCTCTTTATTTTCCACTTTTTGTTACCATTTCTAGGAGGATTTATTAGGATTGAGCTTCTTAGCTTTGTGCCGTTTCTCCCTGCTCTCGTCTCCGGCTCGGAGCTACCCCTGCTTTCAGGGCTGACCCGTCCTCCTCGTTCCCTGGGGAAACTGAGCGTAGTTTTCTTCTGTTTGCTGCGTTTGCTCCATTTCTCTGGGTCGGTCTCCCTGTTTCTGCACATTCCTTGGCATGTTCGAGGACAGACGACTGGCAGCCTCGCTGGGGGCATGGCCCCCAGGCTGAGTGCTGGTGGGGGCAGCAGGCTCTCTCCCTCTGGTTTCCTGGCCGGTCACCAGGTGAGGACGGGCAGGGCTGTGTGCTGCCAACCGACTGGGCTGACCTGGGCCTGGAGGCTCCTCCCATCAGAGGCTCCTGGTCAAAGCCTGTACCATGTTGAGGGGCCCCATCCAGGTCGATGCGCCTCTGGCTTCTGCCGTCCATCCTGGGGTCCTCTCTGGCATCACCTGCCCCCGAGGTGCCCTCGTCCTCAGGTCTGGAGAGTGCAAGCCCCTGCCGGAGGCTGCCTGCACTCGTTCCGCAGCCCCGAGGGGTGGTCTCCCTGTGGGCCGCCAAGCAGGCCTGAGTGCATCGGCAGAGCAGCGCAGTCTGAGACCCGCACCGGGGAGCGACATGGTGCTCTCCTCGCTGGGTTTGTGGGGTCGCCGTCTCTGTCTTTCTGGGCTGTTTCCGGGCGCCAGACGGGTCACTGGCAACTCCTTCAGCAAGAGCCGCGTGGCCCTGCCGGTGTCAGGCTGCTCCCGCCGGCGCTCTGCTGCAGGCCTGACCCGAGCTGTGTTTAGGTGACGGTGCCACGCCCCGGGGGCCGGCCGACCCGGGCTCTGGACACCTCGAGGCGCCCCCCGCCCGTCTCGCACGCACCCCTCTCAGCGCTGCGCAGTCCCGGCGGCCCCCAGGCGTCGTGACGACGCAGGACGTGCACCCGAAGCAAGTGAAGGTAACGGCCAGGCGGGCTGGCCACACGCCCATCGGCCTCGGGCCTTGCCGGCTGTGGCCCCGCCGGCCCCCGGCCCCTGCAGGGCCCCAGCGGGGCTGAGGGGCGCACCAGGCGCCGTGGGGCCACCCCGGGGGCAGAAACTCACTCTCACAGCCGCCTTCTGGTGGTCTCGGTGGGGACGGGCGGGCTGCGGCCAGGGCCGGGGAGGACGCGCGCCCCACGCTCCGCACGCCTGTCCTCGGCAGACGCTGCTGCAGATGGTGTGTGACGAGAGCCACCACATCCTGGCCTTGTCCCAGTACTGGGGGCCCCCCAGCGCCCTGAGCAAGGGGGAGCCAAGCGCCCCCCTGGAGTGGCTCCTGCGGGGACGACCGAGCCCAGCCCCCCTGAAGGGAGAGCAGGTATGGGGGCCGGGGAGCAGCCACCTCTCGCTGGCAGCCCTCCCACACTGGCTGGCGTCCGCTGTGCCCAGCACCTCCAGGCCCTGCTCTGGGGAGGAGCCGCGGGAGGGTGGGTGCCAGGCAGAGGCGTGGCCTCCACCTGAGTCACAGGCCTCCGCATCCTCTCCACCCAGCGGCCGGCAGCCAGGAGAGGCCAGTGTGGCGTGGCCAGGTGCTGTACATGGCCTGGGCAGCCAGCTGCCCCTGGGCACGGGGGCAGAGGGGCCCAAGCGCCCGGAGCTGCAGAGGCAGGGAGGGGGCTGCCCGTGCCGCCCGCCCCCACGCCTGTTGCTACCGCAGCCTTGCGCAGGGCCGAGGGGTCCGTCTGCGCCCCCTTGCTGACCCTCTGCTCGAGGCAGCTGGGCCCTGGCCCCGGGGTGGTGGGGCTCACGCCCTGGGCCCTGCCCCACGGCAGCATCTGAGGTCGCGCCCGTCCACCGTCCAGGAGCCTGCTGCCCTGGGCCCAGACTGGAGGACGGAGCTCCTGCAGGTGGTGCAGGAGGCCTTGGAGAAGGAGCGGGAGCTGGTCCAGGGGCAGCTGCAGCGCTCGCTGGGCGGCCCGGACTGCCTGCTGAAGAGCCTGGAGCAGGCCGTCTGCCAGCAGGTGAGCGGGGCCCGGGCCTGCCCCGGCAGGGCGAGCTGTGTGCCGCCCTGTGGGGGCACAGCTCCCTGGAAGTGGGGGTGGCCCCAGCGGCCTGCCGGCTGGCCAGCCAGGGCCTGGGTGTGGCCGTGCTGCCGGCATGCCCGCAAGCATGGCCCAGTGTTGGTGCAGACCCGGCCGGAAGGCAAGGTGTGGGTGCGGGGGCCTCGGCGAGGGGCACCCCCGCCCCGCCCCGCGTGGACGCCCTCCCCAGCAGGCCCCGTGTGACGGCCGCGCCGCCCCCAGGGAGACCCGCAGGAGACGCCCCCGGGGCGGCCCCGCCCGGCCGACGGGAGCAGCCTGCTGTCCGAGGTGCAGGCCCTGCGCGCCCAGCTGCGGATGACGCACCTGCAGAACCAGGAGAAGCTGCAGCAGCTGTGCGCGGCACTGACCAGCGCGGAGGCCCGCGGGAGCCGGCGGGAGCACCAGCTGCGGCGGCAGGGTGGGTGTCGGGCCGCTGTGGGGGCGGGGGCGGGCGCCGGCGGGGTCCGGCGGGCAGCTTCTCACCCACCCCGGCTCCCGGCTGCCCCGAGGGGAGTGGGGGCCCGCGGGGCCCCCGAAGCCGGCCCTGGGGCGAGGGGGAGGACGGGCGCCAGTGCCTCTCCGCCGGTCTGGAGCCGCCCAGCGTCCGGCCGTGACCCGTTGGAGCGCAGCCCTGGGCATTTCTGGGCTGGACGCGGCAGCGCTGCGCTTGGGCCTGTGGGCGGCGCCGGCCGTGTCCCTGCGGTGTTGGGGTGATGGGGCACGGGGCCTGCACACTGCTTGTGCAGAGGTGGCTGCACCCCCCTGGGGCCCGCAGCAGGGTCCGGGAGCTGTGGGCAGGACTGGCGGGCGGGCAGCGTCCTGGGCGACCCCAGGCTGCCCACTCCTGGCCTCGTCCTCGGGCCCCGGCAGCCCTGTGAGAGCAGGTCCGTCTGTGTCGGCTCCGGCCTTCCCTGGGGGCCCAGGCCTGAGCAGCTGCGGCCGGAGGGTGCCTGGCCTGTCCTGGAGAGGCTGGGGGCTCCCGCCGCGTCGCACCAGGGCCGGGCTGGAGACGCCCGAGGTCCGGTGTGGGGGGCGTGGCCCCGAGTGCCGGGCGCCTCAGAAAGGCAGCGTCCAGGCCTGAGAGCGCCGTCCCCACACGGCCACCCGCCCTCGCGGCCGCTGCCCCTGACGCCACCCCCGGCCGGCCGGCCCCGGTGACCGTCTCGCGGGCTCCGTCTCTCAGTGGAGCTGCTGGCGTATAAGGTGGAGCAGGAGAAGAGCATCGCGAGCGACCTGCAGAGGACGCTGAGCGAGGAGCAGGGGGCGGCGAGCCACGCGCGCAAGCTGCTGGCGGCCGAGCAGGCCGCGGCCCGGACTCTGGGCGCCGAGCTCCGCCAGTGCCAGCAGGAGAACGAGCGGCTGCTGCGGTCCCTCGAGGCCGTGCAGAAGGAGGCGCTGCAGCTGAGGTGCGGCCTGGCCCGGAGGGGGGCCGGGTGGCCGGGCCCCCGAGTCCCCGGTGCCAGCCTCTGCCCACACAGGTCCCTGCTGGACTGCCGGGAGAAGGACCTGCGGGCGGCGCTGCAGGAGCTGGAGAGCGAGCGCGGCCGGGGGCGCGAGCTGCGGGGCCGGCTGGAGGAGCAGCAGCTGCGGCACGCAGAGCGGGAAGCCCAGAGCGCCGCGGCCCTGGAGGTAGCGGCCGGCGGCCGGAGGCGCGGGTGGAGGTGGGCGCTCCGTGCGCTGCCCGGCCCTGCCTTCCAGGCGCCGCGTCCTGAGGGGGCGCCGCGCAGGCAGCGCCCCCACCGCCGTGCTCAGCCCCGCCTGCCCCAGGGCCCCGCCTGCCCTGAGCGGCCGCCGCCTTGCCCCCTCCGCAGGCGCTGAGGGCGTCGCTGGGCAAGCAGCGTGCGCGGAGCAGCCGCCTGCGGGTGGCGCTGAAGCACGAGCAGGCGGCGAGGGACAACCTGCAGAGGGAGCTGCGCATCGAGGCCTCCCGCTGCGAGGCGCTGCTGGCCCAGGGGCGGAGCCAGCTGGCGGAGCTGCAGCGCAGCCTGGAGGCCGAGCGGGGCCGCGCGCGGGGGCTGGCCGAGGCTCTGCAGCGCGAGCGCCCGCTGACCGAGCAGCCGAGCCGCAGGGCCCCGGAGGCCGGCCCCACCCCGGAGGCGCAGCCGCACGGGCCGCTGCTGCAGAAGCTGAGGGCCGAGGAGGCCCGGGCGCGGGGGCTGCAGGCCGCGCCGGAGGAGGCCCAGCAGCGCCTGGCGGCTGAGGCACGCACGCGCCGTGAGGAGCTCCAGAGGGAGGAGGCGGTGAGTGGCCGGCTGGGGCGCGCCCCGCAGCCCGTGCAGACGCCAGGGCAGGGCTGAAGCGTGACCTGGAGAGAGCGTGGGAGCGGCCCGCGAGGTCACAGGCAGAGGTAGTGCGGTCACGGTGGCTGGGGGAGCAGGCGGCCAGCAGGAGCGCAGCTGCACGGAGCGGACGGGCTGCGGCAGCAGACAGGAAGCTGGTGAGAGCTGCGGCGACGCCGGCCGGGCCCCGGCTGCTCCCGCCTGCCTGCAGATGCGCGGCCCCAAGGGCCGCCGGCTGCGCCTGTGGGGTTGGCCTCCAGCCCCTGCGGCTCGGGCTGCGTGCGGCTTTGCGGGGGTGTGGGGCTCCTGCACGGTCGGCAGCTGGGGCCCGCGCCCCGGAGGGGGCCGTCCTCCCCACGGCCTTCCCGGCCTGACCTCTCGGCTCCGCGGTCCCTGGAGCGTTTCCTGGAACCCCCACGCACGAGGTCACACCGCGTCTGAGTGCAGGTTGCCTCTGCCTGGCGCCCCCTGACGGGCACCCTTCACCCCACTGTCGCAGGCCTCTCTGTAGAGGAGACTGCCCGGCGCTCCGGCCTGTCGTCTTCCCAGCCTGCGTCGGGCCGGCCTGGGCCTCCTCGAGGCCGCGTGTCGCCTCAGTCTCGGCAGCGGAACTGTCTCCCTTTTTGGGTGAATTCCACCTGGTCTGGGTGCAACTCTGCCCCCCATAGACTCGGTTTCTGGTTGTTGCGAACGCCGCGTCTGTGTTCTCAGGCTGTCGCATCTGTGATGGCGTGAATTTGCCACGTCCAGGCTTACCCCACCGTCTACGGGCAAGTCTAGAACATTCTCCTCCTACCGGGGGAGCCCCAGGCTCCCCTTCCCCCGTGGCTGCAGTGCCCCGCTCAGCCCAGGCGGCAGCGTCCTTCACGCCGGCCTTGCTGCATTGGACGAACAGCCCCACAGTTTCTCGCGGGGGTGGGGGTGGTGCGCAGTGTGGCTGCGGACGCAGCTGTCCGGGCAGGAGTGTGGCCTTGGGGTACGGACCGGGCGGCGTCGGCACATGCGGTGCGAGGGGCTCTGCCGCGGGGAACGTTCTTGAACCACGTCTCAAGCTTTCAGCCATGTTCTTTCATTACGTTTTTTTAAAGATTTATTTATTTATGCACACAAGCTGGGGTGCAGGCCGGAGGCGTGGGGCGGCGAGAGGGTTCACCAGAGACAGAGCGGGGAGCAGAACAGGCAGATCAGAAACACACTGCTGAGGGGAGCAGCGGGCGAGGCAGGAGGGGTCTGCCGCGCCATGTGGGATTCTCCCCGGCCGGGCGTCGAACTCGCGTCGCCGCTGCCGACAGCTCCACAGCGCAGCGCCCAACCGCTGCGCCACCGGGGAGGCCCCCGTTCGTTAAGTTTGATTTTTCATCTTTTCTCAAAGAAAGCAAATCCGCTGCTCCCGGCAGCTGCGCCCTCTGGAGCGCGGGTAACGCGGGCGCCTCTCCTCAGGGCCCGGCTGGCCGCCCAGCCCGGCCCCCTCCGGGTCTGTGGCGCGTCTGCTCCGCCCGGAGATGCAGAGCTGCTGGCCGTCCCGCTGGGCCCGCCCGGCCCCCGTGTGCGCGCTGCTCGTGCGCCTGCCTGTTCACGTGTGGGAGCAGGTTCCGGGCGCGTGTCCCCGCACCACCTGTGTGTCCTGTGTGCGGACCTGGCGTGTGCGGGGGCGGCACAGAACGGGGCTCGCAGCCGCTGCCCTGGTGCTGCCGCGGACCCTGCGGTCCAGCTGCCCCGGGGGGGCTGCGGACGGGTGCGAGGGCCTCTCCCGTGCTGTGTTTCTGTCACGGCAGCGGGAGCTGCAGCTGCGGCGCCAGAGGGAGGAGCGCAAGGCGAAGCAGCGGCCGGCGCGGGAGCTGGAGGTGGTGCCGCCCTGCCCGCAGCCCGGCGGGCTCCAGCAGCAGCAGCAGCAGCGGGGCCTGGAGGAGACGCGGCAGCAGCTGCTCTACGTGGCCGGCCTCCTGACCAGCTTCGTCAGCCGCACCGTGGACAGGTGGGCGCCGGGCCGGGGCAGCCGAGACGGGCGTCTGGGAGAGCCTGGCCCGCGCCCTCACCGCCGTCCCGTCGGCAGGACGATACACACCTGGACATCGTCCAACGAGAAAGCGGTGGCGTCTCTGCTGCGGACGCTGCAGGAGCTCAGGGCTGAGCTGAGCGAGTCCAGCCCCTCCCAGGTGAGGGGGTGCCCCGCGCAGGTGGGGGTGGGGGCCGGCGCCACGTGACCCCCAGGGCTCCCCGCCCGCCCTCCCGGCCAGAGCACGCCCCAGGGCCGCCTCGGTGGCCCTGAGCGTCCTGCTGGCCGCGTGAGCCTTGGTCACGAAATCCTCAGCCACGAGACTGAGGGCCCTCCGTGTCGGTCGCCCCGCCCCCGGCCGAGGGGCCAGCGTGTCCGTCCGTCCGTCCGGGGCCAGCTCTTCCTCAGGACCCGGCCGAGCGGCTCACTAGCTCCTCACGAGATGACGAGTCTGGACGGGACCTTGGCCCTTGGGGGACAGCAGGACGCCACTGCCCCATGCGGCCCTCCGGGCGGGCCCGTCCTGAACGGGCAGCTCTGCCAACCCCGCACTCTCCTGCCAGCCCCCTCCAGGCCGACACGGTGCCGACGACAGCGGCGCCTTTCCGCAGCCCTCGCTGCAGCGTTGTCTTCTCCCCCAGAGCGCGCCGGGGCCGCGGGCCGAGCTGGCGGGCGTTCTGCTGGCCGACAACGACGCCCTGCGGAGAGCACTGGGCGCGGCAGCGCGCGAGAAGGCAGAGCTGGGCCGGGCCGTCTCGCGGCTGGAGCGGACGCTAAAGCGGCACCTGCGCGGGGGCTGCACCCTGAGCGTGAGTCGGGGTGTCCTCTGGGGCCACGCCACCCCCTCCCAGCCCGGGTTTTGCTCTGTGACCGATGGACATCACCGCATCACTGGAGCCTGCCCCGGCGGCCTGCTCCTGGCGGAAGGGGCGCGTTAGAGACCTTCACCCGGGGCGGCCCCTCTCACCATGGGGGCATCGCTCGGGTTTTCCGTGGCCCCCGTGGCCCGGCCCTCCCAGCCCCACGCCTGTGAGCGCGGCCCACTGCCAGCTCGTGCCCTCCTGGGTGAGCCGCCTGGCCTGGTGGGGGCAGCAGGGGCGACCTGGGCACTGCAGGCAGGGGGTCTGGTCGACTCCTGGGTCTTGGGGACTGTCCCGCCTCTGCCCGGGCGCTTGGGGGCGGCGCATCTCTTTCGGCCTTCTGGGGAGCACGAAGGGGTTGCGCGTCGCTGAGGTGGAGACGCCCCACTTGGCCCTATCCGCCTTCCATTTCTCGCTCTTTAGCTCGGGGGGCTGTTCAGGTGCCCTGGACACAGCCCCCTGCCTGTGCCGCCTCGCAGCACAGGGCTCTGGGAGGCGTGGACGCTGCGCGTCGTCTGCGGGCCAGGCCGGGACGCTTGTGGTTTTGCCGCTGTGTTCAAGACAGCGGCCATTATGAGTTGATTTCGGTCTTGTTCTGAGGGTCAGGGTCATTTCCGTGTGTGGCTGGTCATCTGGGCACATCTGCGGAGGCTTGTCCCTCCTGCGCAGCCTCTGTCCCGAGGCCCACGAGTGCGGGGGGCCGGCCTTGGACCTCGCTGGCACCTCCCGCGTCGTGTCTGCCTGTGGATGTGCTCCGATCTGGCTCTTCTGGTCTGTCTTTCACTATAAATTTTGGGAATCTTGCTGGTTATTTTGACAGGGTTGTGCTGAGTCAGTGATCGATGTGGGAAGGTAAGAGGGTGTGGCTGCCTTGGGAAACAGCCCGGCAGATCCTGTGGCTGCTCAACGAGAGCTACCGCTAGCCAGCAAGCCCACGGCTGGCTGTTCCCCAGGAGAGATAAGGCCTGTGTCCACAAAGAGACCCAGACAGCTTCCCTGTTGGTACCACTCACTATAGACCCAAAGTGGAACCTCAGTGAGCCCCCACCCCATAGACTGACAAGTAAGACATGGCATGTTTGTCAGTGGAATATTACTTGGCAATGAAAAGAGACAAAGGACTGTTACCCACAGCCATGTGGACCTTGAAAACCTTATCCTGAGTGACAGAAGCAACCACACAGGCAGGAGGAACATGAGGCCAGAGGGGCTGAGTGGTGGTCAGGGGGCGCCTGGGGTGATAAAGGAATGGGTGACTGCTCTTGGGGACAGGGGTGTTCAGGGCAATGGGCCAGCCTCAGGTTAGATGGTGGGAGCTGACGTGGTGGTGAAATGGGCAGAGAGGGCAAAAAGGGCAGGCAAAAAACCTGCCCCGGCTCTGAGACCAGAGAGCCACCAAAAGGCCCCAAGAGGCCAAAAGCCAAAACCAAGGGCTACAGCAATGCAGCACCCACACAACAGCGGCCTGTGGACTGCAGCCTAGCAAAGGGCTGGGCCCAGTAAGAGGACAGGTCACTGTGGAGCTCACCTGCACACATAATTGCAGGAGACCTCAGGCTGCAGGAACAAGCGTGGGGTTTACTTTACCAACGGAAACAAAGAGCTTACTGCATCCACGAGTGGCAGCCACCTCACCCAGACAGCATCAGTGATGGTCGCCACTGGTCACCAGGGTGCTGGGCAGCACTGGCCGGTAGTGATGGTCACTGCTGGTCCCTCAGAGGTGGTGTCAGAGACACCCAGTGTTCACAGCTCTTTGTGAGTCGGTGGGCAGCACCAACAGCAGCTCTTTGAGATGCTGGGCCGGGCCGGGCTCTCAGGGGCGCCCTTCAGGCAGTGTCAGAGACAGGACTGAAGCCCTGTCGCTGCAAAGGTCTTTGGCTCCTCTCCCTCAGAGGGCAGCTGCTGGTGCTTCTTCTCTTCTTTCTTCCCCAGAGACCAGGAACGGCATCTCCCCTTTTTTCTTGAGATCTGAACTGTCTTCTTGCCTCTTGAGGGGCTGGAGTTGTGTTTTTGTCAGCTCCCCGGGACCCTGGCTTATATCCTCTTTCAGGGAGCCCCACCCACAAGTCTGATTGGACCATTTTTCAATCCTGTGCCTGATTGGACCATTTAGTCATCAGCCCACGGCACCCGATTGGTCCAGTCCACGATCCAGGAAGTACGCTTCCCATAAAAGGGCTCTGAGGAGCAACTGCCACACCTGACTTGTGGTGAGAGGCTGGGTCCTGGTGACAAAAGTCTGGTTGGACCGTTTAGCTCCTGTCAGCTTAGAGTTCACACCTGATCGGTCCATGCCACAATCCAGGAAGTGCACTGTCACATAAAAGGGCTCTGAGGAGCAGCCGCCACGAATGACTTGTGTGGAGCCACAGGTGAAGGGCGCCCCTGCTGCCGCCGCCGCTGCTGAGGCGGCTGGCTCCCGGGACGGTGGGCGCAGACCTCCCTCGGCCGGGGCCCGGGGCTGGCTCTGCCGGTCCAAAGCGCCCTTTCCGTCCTGGCGGCTGCGTGGAGGCCGGCCCCGTGTAGGGGTGTGGGGGTGGATGGGCCATCTGCCCAAGCGGGTGCTTCTGGAGGGGGTGGGGTCTGCAGCCCGCACGCTTGGAGTTTGAGCTCATTTTACTCGGACTGGGCTCTTTGTTGCTAATAAAAATGGAGCGCATGCGCAGCCCCACGGGGGCCGGCCAGGGCAGCACATACGGCCGGGCCCAGGGCTGGTTGGGGTCAGCGCCGTCCAGGGCGGGGTGTGCGCCTGGGCTCCCGCGCGAGCTCCTGCCGCCGCCCTCTCTGTTTCAGAGACCGGACAAGCCCCCAGGGAAGCCGGACCGCACAGCCGTGCAGCGCGCCCCGCGCCTCACGGACCCGGCATGCGCGCCGGCCGCCAGCGAGGCCGCCCCGGCAGGCAGCGGCGGAGTGAGTGGGGCGGGGCTGGGGTGCGCGTGGGGGCGGGGCTGTGTGTGGGCGGGGCGGGGGTGCACGTGGGGGCGGGGCTGGGGGGGGCTGGCAGCTCTCCTTCCTGGCGCAGCCTTGGAGCCTGGGACACCAGCGCACATAGTCCGGCCAGCCAGTCTGGTCGGCGGGTCCAGTCGGTGGTGCCCGCGTCCCCTGTCCCCGCCCTCAGGCCCTCGCCACGCTCAGGTGGTGCCCTGGGCAGGGCCTAGCGCTGAGCGCAGCGGCGGGGCGGCAGGGGGCCCGGGCCAGCAGCCCGTCGCGAGTGCCGCGCGGGCCTCTCCAGGGGAGCTGCGGCCCGCGGAGCCTGCGGGCTGACCAGGGCCGGCTGCTCGCGTGGGCCCGCGCGGCGGCTTGGCGGGGCCGCGGTGGAGCGGGCCGCCCCCGCTGGCTGCCGGCCCCCGCGAGCGCGTCTCCGTCCCCAGGCGGAGCAGCTGTACCTGCACTACCTGCGGGCAGAGAGCTTCAGGAAGGCGCTGATCTACCAGAAGAAGTACCTGCTGCTGCTCATCGGCGGCTTCCGGGACTCGGAGCAGGAGACGCTGTCCATGATCGCGCACCTGGGCGTGTTTCCCTCCAAGGCCGACGGCGCCGCCCGCCCGTTCACGCGCTTCCGCACGGCCGTGCGCGTGGTGGTCGCCATCTCCAGGTGAGCCGCCCGCCCTCCCCGCCCCGCGCTGCGCCTGCCCGGCCCGTCTTCCCACCTGCGCCGCGACCTGGCCTGGAGGGGCCTTGGAGGGGACGTGAAAACCGCAGCCTGTCTGGGGCTGCCCTGGGGGAGGGTCTCGGCTCCCGCACCCCGACAGGACCCTCCTGGCACTCCCGGCCCGAGCCCGGCAGGTGGCAGCCGCCGGGACTGCAGGCACCTGCCCGCCCGGACTGCAGCTGTCCGGCCGCCGGGCGCGCTCGAGTGTTGGACGCTTTGTCCGTTACTTTGCAGGTTGCGGTTTCTGGTCAGGAAGTGGCAAGAAGTGGATCGGCAGGGAGCGCTGGCGCTTGGCCAGGCCGCCCGCCCAGGTGCGACGTCGGCTCCTCTGCCCCCTGCGCCCCCGCGGCGGGCCCTGAACACCTGGGTCACCTTCAGTGCCCGGCAGGAGCGCCATCAGCAGAGAAGGGGCTTTCCCGTGGGGTGGCCACTCGCGCGCGGTCAGGAGCACTGGAAGACGGCAGGCGAGTGGGTGCCCGGCCTGGTGACCGGTCTCACCCAAAGGGCCTTTCTGTGGCCGGCCTCACGCCTCACAGGCCCTCGGGGCCTTGCGCTCCTCGGCCGCGGGTCTGCCGGTTCTCTGCCGCTGGGCCTGGAGGGCCTGTGGGGGCGGGGCGGGGCAGCAGCCGCCGTGTGCTTACTCCCCTGCTCCGAGCCGGAGGGGCCGCCCCCAGGCTCCCCGGGGGCCCCCAGTGCCGCAGGGACGCTGCCCGAGAGGCGCGGGGTCCAGGTCCCTGCAGGAGGAAACGGGACCCCGGTGTCCCGGGGCTGAGCCCCCTGCGCACGTTCCGAGGGTGCGTGGCGGCTCTTCCGCGCCCGTGGACGTGGAGCTCGGCCGGCCGGGCCTCCCTGCTAAAGCGCGTCTCTCTCCTCACCTTCCTGGCGCTCAGCCGTCCGGGGGCCGCGCCGGCAGCAGCCGCTCCCTGAAGCCAGCGAGTCCCCCCCGACCCGGGACAGGCCCTCCAGCCGCAGCAGCGACTCCGCGCAGGAAGCCGCCGCTCACGGGAGGGAGAGGTGCGGGCCCCGCCGACCCCGGGGCGCCCCGAGCCCGCCTCCCCGCGTGCACGCGCGCTCTGCGGGCGCGCGCTCGTCTCACGTGGCGTCCGAGCCCTCGCGGCGAGCGCGTTGTCCGGGCCGCTCTGGCCACTGGGCGGGAGCCCCACCTTCTCCGCCCTGAGGGGACAGTCTAGGATGGCCAGGGGTGTCCCTGCGGGGGGAGCGGGGCAGCCAGTTGGGTTCGCCCCAAGCGAAGGGCAGTTTGGGGCGTCAGGGCGAGGCCACCCCCGCTCAGAGATGGGCCTGCGGGCGCGCAGTCCAGGGGCGAGTGGAGTGGACACAGCGGTCTTGACTCACTTGGCCTCTGCGATGCGCGGAAGTCAGGCTCCGAGCGCCGAGACAGGGAGGAACCGCCTCCGGCCCCGCGGCCGCGCCCGTCACTGCGTGTTGCCTGTAGGTCCGGTCCGTCCCCAGCGTCAAGCTCGGAGAGGGCCGCGGCTGCCTCTGAAGATCCCGAACGCTCCTTGACGGACTACATCCACCGCTTAGAAGCGATCCAGCAAAGACTAGGGGGGCTGCCACCCGGTAATTAAAGCCTCTAACTCCTTTTTTAGACAGTAGATTGCGCCTGGGGCGGGAGGGCAGGAGCCTGCTGCTGTCCTGCTCCGTAGCTGTTAGCGCTCCCTTCAGTGGCCGGCGGGCGCGGGCAGCGTGAACAGCGCGTGCGGGCGGGCGACCAGTGCTCTCACAGCGGGTCGGTCCCCTGGGCGCTCTCAGGGTCCCCAGCGAACGTGCTTCAGCTGGAATGTGATCTTCCCAGTTTCTTAGCCATCAGAATTTAACTCACCGTATATTTTGTTTAAGATTGATTGTTTTTTGCATACAAGCTGGGGTGCAGGCCAGAATTATGGAGGGGTGAGAGGACTCCCCATAGACAGAGTAGGGAACAGAACAGGCGGATCCACTGAAACCCACTGCTGAGGGGGCAGCGGGGAGACAGGAGAGGTCTGCCGCGCCCTGTGGGAAGCTCCCTGGCCGGGGATCAAACTCGCACCGCAACCGCCAACAGCTCCACAGCGCTGCGCTTAACCCGTTGCACCACCAGGGAGGCCCCCACCATATGTTTTAACCACAATTCTTATTTTTACTAAAAAATAGATGAATTCAGAGGTACTATTTTGATATGTGAGGCTCTTCTTAAGAGCAGCGCCGTGCCTTCTGACAAATTGCTCTACCATCTTTCTTTATATTTAGATTCCATTTCAAAGAAATCCGGAGCCAGAAGATTAAACAGTGAATAAAACCCTGTGGCTCTCGCCTGTGGCAGTTCTGCTTGAGGAAAAGATTTGTGTTGTCCGTTTCCTGAGAAAACTGGTGGTGGGGCCTGTCGTGCCAAGCGACACCCCAGCTCTAGCTCCCTGGCCCGAGTGCTGTGAGTTGGGGTGAGCGTGCCCCGCTCCCGAGCCCAACGGAGCCCTTCTGCGTCAGCCGGCGTGTCCCCGCCCCGGCCCTGCTGAGGGCCGCGCGCGTGCAGGCGGGGTGTCCACCGGCCTCGAGGGGTGAGCAGACGCGGCTTCCTGTTGTTTATTTTCTTACAATGTGCAGATGGAAACTGGGTTTCAAAATGAAAACAAATTTAAAAAGGAATAAACTTAAAGCACCGTTTTATTTGTGACTAGCCCTTGTGTCGCTCTTTACTTTTATCTGCTACGTTTTCATTACTGGCCAAAAAGCCACAGGCTTGGAATTTACATTCGACGCCCAGAAGTTGAAAGTTTCCGGCGGGACTCAGCGCCGCGGCGGCTGCTTCGTCCCACCTCTTCATCTTTCTCACGCTGGCCTTGTGGGCCGGCTGCGCGCCCGGTCGTGGGTTTGCGTCGTGCGTGCTTGGCCCTGTGGTGCTCTGGCAGTGACCCTCCAAAAGGGGCATTCAGGGCACAAATGCCCAGGCTCTGAGGCAAGAGCCACCAAAAAGCCCCAAAAGGCCGAATGCAACCAAGGCCAGCGCCCGATGGGAGGGCAGGGCCGGCCTGGGGGTCTCACCCGCGCAGCTACGGGGCCTCAGGCTGCAGGGACACAAACGCGGGGTTGGTTTTACAGACGGGGAACAGCTCGCTGCGTCCTCAGGGGGCGGCTGCCTCCTCCGGGACGCAGCGGGGACGGCAGCTCCTTGGGAGGCGCGGGGTGAGACCCACACACAGGCCTCTGGGACACCAGGCCGGGCCCCTGGGGCTCCTCTCAGGCTAGTCAGAGACAGGACCGGGGCCCGTCTCCGCAGAGGCCTTCGGCTTCTCCTCCTGCTCGGAGGGCGGCTGCTGGACGCTGCTTTTCTTCTTTCTTCCTCGGAGGCCGGGAACGGACTTGTCTCTTCCCTCCTGGGAGTCTGGACCCGTCGTCTTTCTTCTCCTGGGGCTGCTGTCGTCCTCGTCGTCGTCTCCTCCTGCTCTTCTCTTTCCCCCCTTTTCTCCTTCTCGCTCTCCTTTTCCAGGGCCCTCCAACCCTGGCTTATATCCCCTCCCCGAGCACCACCCACAAGTCCGATTGGACCTTTTTCAATCCTGGAGCTGATTGGACCGACCCATCAGCTCCTGGCACCTGATCGGTTCGTTCGAAACGGCAGTTACGGGCAGGAGCAACGGCCACCGCTGCTCTGGAGCAGGGTGCGAGGCCCCACCGCTCCTGCCGGTGCCCACTGCCGAGGCAGCTGGTTCCGGTAACAGCCCTTCACCCAAAAGTCTCCTCTGTAGCATGTTGCTCCGTGCGTTTTCAGGACTTTGAAGGTGATGTCTTCTGCTGGGCTTAGGTTTTAATATAACAGTGTTTTCTGAATAGCTACTTACTTGGTGACAGACTTTTCTTTCTGCCTACAATACCGGCATGGGTCTCACTTTCTAGCCAGTGGCCGACAATACAGCACCGCCCTACTGTGTGACACGCCCTACTGTGAGCACCGCCCGGTGGCATGACGTGACACGTCACCGCAGGCTGCTGCCACTTCCCACGGCACTACCTGGAGGTGTCTCTAGTTTTGGCCTCCGTGAGAGCCACGACTGAACTGGTGACCGATACCGAGGAGCGTGTGCACCGGCGCCGAGCGGAAGCAGGAGGGCGGGCTCGGACTGCAGCTGCCTCGGTTGCTGCTGTCGGCGAGCAAGGCGCTCACCCCGCCTCTCATGGGAGAGGCAGCGCGTTCTCGTCCTTGAGGGAAAATCCGTACAGGAAGGCAGCTGCACCCAGAGGACCTGCAGCCCCCAGGAAACAATCAGCTGGGGCTGGGGCTCATCAAGCTGGTGAATTTGACACTGCAGGGACGTCAGGCCTCCGGCTGGCGCCCTGTGTGAGTGTGCAGAGGCTCCTGTACATACGCGCAGTTTTAGATGGGGAGCAAATTCCAGGAAGCCATGGGGAAAAGACAGGTACGGGGTATTCGCAAGTGAGTGGCCTGGTTTACCCGACAGTGTCCATTGGGAAAAAGAAAGATGAGGGGCCTATTTTAGGTTACAAGAAAATAAGGAACAAAATCAAATATAATGTGTGAAATTTAATAAGTTTCTAAGTGGGGGTTCAGCTCTAAAGACTTTGAGTAATTGGATAATGGTTTTAGGGGAATTACTCATTTTCTTAAGTGTGACAATGGTTATGTAGGAAAATGCTGCTTTTCTGAGGCCTTGTAGGCTGAACTGTTTAATGATAAAGGGGCTGTAAGGTTTGCTTGGAACAGACTCTGTTGGGGACACACGTACACATTTACACACCTACAGAGACATGCACGCGCGTGTGGATTAAGCAGACGTGCAGGTCTTTTCAAGGCACTGAGCCTAGTTAGCATGTGGGTGTTCACTGTTTGAATGTTTTCACAACGAGAACATTCGGTTTGTGCCCAAACTGAAGTCTGGCCCAGGACCCTTTAATGTTCCACACTGTGTCGGCCAGAGCCCAGGCGGGAGACACCCTGCTGGGCTCCAACGGGGAAATACCAGAGGGACGTGCCTGCTGCGGCCTCGGCAGAGCTGAGGCACGAGGGCCGCGTCGGAGGAACCGGGGCGGAGGAACCCGGGGCGGAGCGGAGCTGCTGCTCCCCGGGGCGGGTCCGTGGGCTCTCGCTGTGACACGCAGCCCGCCCGGAGATGGTGTGTGGAGACGCGCCCACTTTCCCTTCTGCCTTTGTCGCCGAAGCTGGACTAGGGGCCCGGGAGCCAGGACGGGGCGGGCGGAGCTGACCGCAGGCGCGGCACGGCCCACCCCGGGCTGCTCAGCACTGTCCTCGCCCACATCCACCGAAACGTGGCGGATGCGCCTGGCGAGCGAGGCAGCGCTTTCCAAGAAGGACGGAGCGCCGGCCTTTCCCCACCGCCAAGCCGGGGTGCCCCTTCAGCAGCACAGGCCCTCCAGGGAACACAGATGGCGCGGGCCCCAACAGCGAGGGAAGCAAAGATGTCTGCTGCGTGCGCCGAAGCGGGGCTCCGCCCGCCCCTTGTTTACAGGGTCACAGGCCTCCCTCGGGCTCCTGTCTCCCGGCCCTTGCCTTCTGGCCCGCAGCCAGCACCTTGGCTGACGGGGGACCTAAAGTCTCTGAAAGATTTGCGACCTTAGTCGTTTTGTTTTTACAGGACTTCCTTTTCCTTCTTCCTTCGCGATTAAACCTGGAAGTGCCGTGTCCCAAGGAGCCCCGAGAAGACACTGCATCATAGCTCTGCCCGCCCTGTGCGCCTGCCACCTTCCGCTCTGGGACCCCGGCAATCCCAGCAGCGGCCAAGGAGCCCCTCCCTGCTTGCGGCCTCGGGTCGAAGCCGCCCCCTGCGCCCGCACAGCCCAGCGGCACAGGGCGTGAGCGAAGAGCCCTTCAGGGGTCGTCTGAGGCCTTTCCAGTTTCACGGGTTGGGGTCCTGGGCTACGGGTGTGGCGGTGGGCGCAGTGGCACCCTAAATGGCATGGCTTTCCCTGTCCTTGAGGTGACGGGCCTGGCCACATACAGGAGACCCCGTGGCCAGGAGCCTGCTGTGAGAAGCGCTCCCGGCCAGAGCAGCGACAGTCAGCAGGTCGCCGGACGCCCGCGGAGTCCGGGGCAGGAGACGCGAGCCCCCGTGCAGAGCAGAGGCAGGCAGAGGGGCGCCCCAGGGAGTGTCGCGGGGCGCCGAGGTGCGCGTCCAGCGGGTCGCTTCGCCCACCTGACCTGCTGGGGTCCAGCCTCGGGTCATTTTTCGGTGGCAGTCCCCTAGCACCGGCTGGCACCCCGGAACTCATTTCTGACGCTACCCAAAGTCAGCGCAGGCCCAGCTGCAAGTGGGTCCTCAGGCCGCCCGCACTCTGCCTGGCCCACAGTAACTGGGGCGCGCAGCTGAGGGGGAGGGGGCTGAGCGGCAGACTCACGCCGTGCGCGGCCAACTGTGCACCCAGCTCTGAGGGAAGAAAGCGCCCTGCATTGAGGAGCAGGGAGGCAGGAGAAAAATGCAGCCGCGCCCCCTCTGGGTGGGAGGCGGGGGGTAGAGGACCAGGGCTGCGGAGAAGGCGTTTTTTTACCGGCTACGGGGTGGGCTAAAAGCCAAGAAATGTGGCCTTGGCTGAAGGTCGTCGGCCCGCTCCAGGGCAACCGCACAAGAGTCAGGAAGGCTTCGTTTTTCCTCCCAGATAACGGGAGTCTCAAATTTCCAAGGGTGGCCTCGCCCCCGCGCCCACCCCGCCTGGGGTTAGCTCAGGTTAGTCTGATCCCGGCGCTGAGCTTTCCCGCCCTGCTCCTTGCGAAAGCAGCCTCCACAGCGCAGACACTTTTTTCTCTCGTGTTCTAGGGTCTGAGAACAGCTGGCTCCTGAAACCGGCTTCCAGGCCATCCAAGGAGTTGCCCACTGGTCGGCCCTGGAGCTGGGCCCGGCATTCCCCGCTCCTTACCCCGCCTTCGCCCTCGGACCTGACAGGCCGCGGCCACCCCCACACTAGGAGCCGCGCAAGGACACGGCCTTGGGAGTGACGTTCTGTTGAGACCACCTGGGCGGGCCACGTGCCCACACCTGGGTACCCACACCTGGTACGGCCTCTATAAACTCAGGGCTTGGCGCGTGTGGGCAGAGGCGCCCAGGACCAGCCTTGTGCTGCGTCCCCCGATGCTGACCCTGCTACCTGTCCGGCCGGCGCGTCTGCTCTTCCATCGCGTCAACCCTCCGGGGGCGGCGCCAGTTTGGATTTCACCCCAAGTTGTGTGCCAAGGACTGCTGCTCCCCGCAGGGCTGGCCACGTGCAGAAAGTGCCCTCCGTCAGTGACATAGGGTGTAACTCAGGGCAGCCCAGTGGGAAGGGCCGGGCCGGGCAGGCAGGCGGCCTGCAGGCCTTCCTCGGGCAGAGCGCGCCGGCCGGGAAGATCCTTCCAACCTCATCTTACCCAGGCCTCGTTCCGCTCGTGACCTTGACCAACTGCCACGGGGTGGTGGGGCCCCATGTCCAGCCACTCCCTCTGGCTGCCGGCCCCCATCCTGAAGCCGTGGGGGGCCTCACAAGTCGCCTGGTGAGCAGAAGCCAGGGCGCAAAGGGAGGTGGTTCCCACGGGACAGGCCGGTCGCGCAGGAGCTCCAAGGTTTGGGGAGCAGAAAGCAGGAGCAAGGCCGCGGGGTGACGCCAGGCAGGCTCGGCGCCTGAGGGTCCGGCTGTGCCCGCCGAGGCGGTGGTCGGTGACCTAACGCAGCGCGGGCCCCACGCTGCCCCGGGCAGGAGCCACGGCTCTCGGGTGAGAAGGCGCGGCGCGGCGCGGCCTCCAGCTTCTGCACCGGCCAGCGCTGACCCTCAGGTCGCTCCGCGCCGCGGACAGGCCGCAGTGGGTGACCGGCCTCCGGGGCCAGGTGGTTTGGGGGGCAGGCGGGCGCCCCGTGTTCCGGGCATGAGCGGGGCCGCCCAGGCGGTGGCCGCCCAGCTGACGTGGGGGACCCGCCAGGACCCCGCCGTCTCCTGCCCAGTCCTGCGGGCGCGGCCCTAACTCTGGGGCGCGGGGGTGGGGGGCCAGGACCCCGCAGGCGGCTCCGCGCCACTTCCCAGCACGCGCCTGTCGCCCCGCAGGGACCCCGGCTCTCCGGCGCGGCCCCCCAGGGAGCCTGGGCCGGAGGCGCCTCAGAACAGTGGGGCCGCGCTGGTGACGGGACCCCCTCAGGGCCGGGTGCGACTCCGGGAGACGCCCCCGCCTCAGGAGGGGCCGACGCCCGGGGACCCTGCTCTGCGCAGGAGTGCGGGGCCGGGAGACGCCGACTCAGGACCCCCGACTCTCCGGGCGCTCAGGGCACGGAGCCAGGGGCCCCCGCCGCAGAGCCCCTCGGGAGCGCTGCGCGCCCCGCCCGCCCCGCGGCCCCGGAGCCACCCGGCGGCCGGCCCAGCCGCAGGCACTGAGCAGCCGGGCGGGGGCGGGGCCGCGAGCGCCCGGGCTCGGCCACGCTCTGCGCCTGCGCGCGCGCCTCCCGCCCTTCCTGCCGCGCACGCGCGCCCCGGGAGAGCCGTGCGGGCGGGGCCGCGAGGCTCGAGGGGACGCCCGTGCTCGCGCCCGCACGCGCCCGCACGCCGCCGAGCCGCGCCCTGCCCGCGCCCTGCCGGCGCCCGCTCGCGGCGGGCTCAGGCGCTGGTCCGCGGCGCTGACCCGAGCCACGTAGCCCCCGGCCCCGACGCCCCGGCCCCGCCCGGGCGCGGCCGGAGCGCCATGGCCGACCGCGGGTGTCCGCTGGAGGCGGTGCCGCTGCCCGCGGAGGTGCGGGAGAGCCTGGCCGAGCTGGAGCTGGAGCTGTCGGAAGGTGAGACCGACCCCCAGGCCCCCGCGCGAGCCCCGCCCAGGCCCCGGAACCCCCACCTGAGACGCCCGCGCAGAGACGCCAGCCCGAGGACCCCACTGCAGACCCCACCGAGGCCAGCCCGGAGAGGCGGCACCCCAGACCCCCGCCCCAGACCCCGCCGGGCCGCCGCCGTCCACAGTCCCCACCGGCCCACCCCCAGCGTGGGACAGCTGCCCGCACGCACCCCTCCCTCTCCTTCACACCTGGGACGCCGGCTCTCGCATCCCGATCCCCAAAAAGCTTCTCACCCCCGGGACCCCACCCCAGCCATCTGCCCCAGGAGCAGACCGCTGGCCCCTGGCCGCCTGTCGGGGCTGTTCGCCTTCCCGGGCTGGCCTCAGGGCGCCCTGCCGGCCTGTCTGCCACCTTGGGGCAGGGGAGCCTCCCGGACCCAGACGGGTGGGCCCGCACCTGCGCCTGGGGCCCCTCGGCTTCCTCATGGGGGACAGGATGACCAGGGCGCCCTCCGGGATGGCGCAAAGGCTGAAACCAAGCACTTCACACCTGGGGCTGGAAATCAGAGTAGCGCGGTTGACGGGGGCCCCCGGCCTTGGTCGTGGCGAGTGGCCCCCATCTGGGCGAGGGGCCCCAGGGCTTCCCCCTGCTGGCCCTCTTGCCCGCGAGTGGGCGCTTGCCCAGGCTGGCGGCGGCTGCTGACACTGCGTGACCGGGGAAGGAGATGGCCAGCGTTTGCCTCTGTCGGGAGACCCACTGGCGTCCTCAGCTTTTGGAATCCGTTTCTCAGGCGCATCCCTTTAATGCTTGGGGTGCACAGGGAGCGGTTTCTGGTCCCGCCCCGGAACGTGGACCGGCCTGTCCGCCTCGCAGCCCCGGCCGCCCGAGGAGGCCGGTGCCAAGCCCCTTGCTTTACAGGCGCTAAGACGTGACCTACTTGGAACTGTTTTTAATCCAGCGTTCAAATTCTTAAAAGTTTTGGGGTATGTGGCACTTTTTCAAAAAATGGAAGTGCACTAAGAAATGGGTGGATTTGAGGATCCTCGGTGATGCTGCCGCGAGGTCTGAAGCCCAAGTCACACGCGAGGGGACCCTGCCCGGCTAGTGGGGTCCTCACCTGGGACTGAGGGAGGCGGCTGGACGCTGCATGCCGAGTGTCTTTGCCGACGGCCGGGTCTCTGTCGTGTGCAGCGCCCCTGCGCCTGTCTGCTGTTGGGGTCTGCCCAGATGGGAGGGTGTGGGGCCGCGAGCCTAAGCCGATGGGAGGGGCTGAGTGGGGCTCGGCGGAAGCGGGCGTGGGCGGGTCCCAGGCACGGGCGCTGGGGCAGCCGGGGAGGCAGCCCCTGGCTCTGGCTCTGGCCCAGGCCCGCTCCTTGCCCGGCCCGACGCCTCCCTCTGGCCCGGGCAGGTGGGTGATTGCCGGGCAGCCTGGCCCCCACACCTGATGCTGCCGCTCCCAGTGGGTGGTTGTTGGTCCGGGCCGGTGTTCAGGCAGATGACCCTCGCTCCTGAGAGGGGGCCTCGGCCGGGGCAGGGGCGGTGCCCCCCGCCGCACTGTGGCCAGGAATGGGCAGTGTGAGACTGCTGGGCCCGGCGGGAGGCCCTCGTGGCAGGTGACATGGGGGGCCGCCTCGGCCCCAGTGCCCGTCCCGGGGTGCTGCTGCCCCTGTTCTGGACCCCAGGAGGGAGTAAGGCAAGGTGGGCGCCGGCTTCTGGCTGCTTTGCCCGGCTTGATTCAGTGGTCACCGCGTTGGGGTGCAGGTGCAGGGGGCGGCCCGGCCGCCTCCACACGCGCGCGCAGGGTCGTACCGGGGTCTAAGCCGAGAGGCGATTAGAGCCTGACCCTGCCGGGAAGGGTAACCCCCGCAGCCGCTGTGTGCGGCGAGCCCTTGGCGCCCCCCACCTCCTCCCCGGGGCTGCATGCGGCAGCCCGCCGCGCTGTCCCCGGGGCCCGCGGCCGGACTCCGCTTGGGGCGAGCGTGGAGCTTCTCCACAAAGCCCTCTTCCTCCCTAAATGTCTCGAATTTCTAGAGTTTGTGATACACTCCCAGTTTTCAAAAGCCGGCCATCGTCCTCACCCGCCTGCCCTGTCCGGGGCTGCGTCCAGGTTGTCCTGCCCCAACCGCACGCCCCGCGAAGCCCCCAGCGCCTCCCACCCGGCCGGGTCCCAAGAGCTCCGCGCAAGGCTGCGCCCCGCCCCACCTGGCCCCGCCCCCGCCATGGCCCCGCCCACCGGCCCCTCCCGCCTACCCCAGCCCCTCCCGCGCGATCCCTCCACCTTTTGCCCCCCCTTTCCCACCCTGGTGGCACCTCCGCGCCCCCGTGCCCTGTGCTTCTGGTCCGGCAGCTGCGGCGCCTGTGCCCAGGCCGGTCGCCCCCGGGCTGGCCACGGCGCCCCGCAGGGCGGGCCTTCCGGGAGGTGACCGCTGGCCCGCCTCCTGGAAGAGACCTGCGGCCACAAACCGTCTTGGGGACCCTTCCGTGGCCACAGTAACACTAAGTCGCGTCAGCACCTCGGGCTGGAGGCGCGGCGAGGGGCGCTGGTGTGTTGGGGAACCCTCTTCCTGGGAGAAGAGGGCGGCAAGGCGTGGGGCGCAGCAGTCGGCCGCGCGGTCACTCCCGCGCCGCGCGGGGAAGGGGTCAGCGCGCTCAGGGAAGTGCGGCCTCGCGGCCCCGCACGCTCGGCTTCCATGGCGCGGGGGCGGCGTGAGTGGCCGTGGGGTTCGGTGTCCCCGGGGGCGGCCGCGTCCTCGGAGCCAGCGTTTCCGGATGTTGGACTTCGGGGTCCCGACGCCGTGGGCCGGTCCGCCCAGAGCCGGCGGCGGCCTTAGCCGGAGAAGTCTCGGCCCGCGGGGTCCTGCAGCGGGGTGTGTGGCGGTGACCGCCGCCTGGTCTTGCTGTGGGCGGAGGAGAGGGGCCAAGGGTCCCAGCCTGGCCCGCGGCCCGGCGCTGCCCAGCCCTACCGGGGCCCGGGCCCAGGCCCAGCCGCTGCGGTGGCAAAGGCAGAGCGGCGCCCGCGCTCGTGGCCGGTTTGGGTTTTGAGCCTCTTTTTTGTGAAGATGACATGCTCGTAGAGGGGTTATTAGGGAGTTTCCAAAATGAACTTAGCATTTAAAAAGTTTCGGGTTTAATTTCTGACACGGAAACTGCTGCTGCGGGGACCGCGTAGGCTCGGCCTGCGGACCCGCCGCGGGAAGGGGCAGAAGCGCGCGCCCGGCCTGCGCCCCTTGCTTGGCGCTTTCTCCAGCGTGGCGCTCTGGCTGCTGCCCGGGGCGGCCACCGATGCGGCGCGCCTGGAAGACTTGAGGGAGGCGCCTGCGGCGGCCCCTGCACAAGGCCACAAGGCCGCGGCTCGCGGCTCGCGGCTCGGGAGCGCCCCTTCCCTGCAGGCCGCCCGGTGTGCCTTCCTCTTCGCGGGAGCTTTGCTCTGCGGGGACGTGGACCGGCGGGGCGGGCCTCGCTGTCTCGGACGCACCCGCCTTTGTGGGGGGCCGCCTGCCCCGGGTGCCCCCAGAGGTGTGGGTCGCGTCCTGCCCCAGCATCCGGCACCTTTCCCCGCGCGCGCGTTCCCTCGCATCTCAGGCCGCCGGGGCCTGGCCGCGGCTTCTTGACGGCAGTTTCGGCGCCTGCGGCCGCGGGCAGCTCCTGAGGGCAGAGGGACCCGGGTCCCAGGAGGAGGGCAGGCCGCGAGCGCGCAGACACAGGGCTGGGGGGCGTCGCCCCGCACTGCCCCGACCCACCGTGGGCTCCCCGCGGCACCGCGCACTCCGCCCCGCACCCTCCTGCTGCCCGCCCTGCGGACCCTCGGGAAGGCCGGAAGCCGCGAGAAGAGCTTTGGGGGAAACGCGGATGTGGGCGCAGGGTGTTGCGCTGGGGATGTCACCCGGACCGGCTGCCTCAGCCGGAGTGGCAGCACAGGGCTGGGCTCTCCCTGCTGGGCCACACAAGGCCTTGCGGCAGGTGCCCCTCAGAGAACTTTTATATAACGTGCACTTCCTGGGTCATGGAATGGGCCAATCAGATGTGAGCTATCAGCTGATTGGTGCTAAGTGGTCCAATCAGGTACAGGATTGAAAAATGGCCCAATCAGACTTGTGGGTGGGGTACCCTGAAAGAGGATATAAGCCAGGGTCCTGGGGCCGGAGAGAGAGAGAACTCCAGCTCCTGGGGAGGAAGGAGGGTGGTTCCAGCCTCTGAGGACGGAAGGGGCGGCTCCATTCCAGGCCTGGGAGGGAGGAAGAAGGAGACCCATCCAACAGCCGGCCTCTAAGGAGGGCGAGGAGGGAAGGACTCTGCAGAGAGGGGGCCTCAGTTCTGTTCTGTCTGCGACATTGCCTGCAGGGAGCCCCAGAGGCCCCGGCCTGGCATCTCAAAGAGCTGGTGGTTGTTGGCATCGTCCAACAACTCCCAAAGAGCTGTGAACACTGACACCACCTCTGAGGGGCCAGCAGTGACCACTGCTGGCCAGGGCTGTCCAGCACGCCTGGTGACCAGAGGTGACCATCACTGATGCTGTCTGGGTGAGGTGGCGGCCACTCGTGACTACAGTAAGCTCTTTGTTTCCCTGCGTGGCCACAGCGAGCGCTCAGGTTTACCTCAGGTTGTTTCTGAGCCTGAGGTCTCTGGTAATTGTGCTTGCGGGTAACACCCACAGTGACCTGTCCTCTTACTGGGCCCTGCCCTTTGCTAGGCTGCAGTCCACAGGCCGCTGTTGTGTGGGTGCTGCATTGCTGTAGCCCTTGGTTTTGGCTTTTGGCCTTTTGGGGCTTCTTGGTGGCGCTCACCTCAGAGCCGGGGCTGGAGGGGGCATTCCATCCTCCACCCCGCCTCTGCCTCGTTGCTTTGTCCGCCCCTTCTGCCTCTGTGCACCCGTTTCAGGCAGATATGGGGCTCTCGACTTGGCAGTGTGTGCTGACCCTGCCAGCCGGACACAGGAGGGATGTCTGCTCTCTCAGACGTGCTTTTCTGGGGACCATCGTTGTGATAAGCTGAGGAAACACCCCAGAGGAGGGAGAGGGTGCCAGCCCTGTATTTGGGGGGGGGTTGCAGGACGGGAGACGTACCCAGGCAGAGGGAGCTCTCCTGATGAGAACCTTGGCACCAGTGCCCCATGGGGTCCTGTGTGGGGCAGCAGGGGCAAAGTGGGGTGCAGGAGGGCCCATCTGGCCCTGCCGCCCTGCATGTGGGGCGAGGTGCACTGTGGGGGGGCGACTGACTGCCCCCACGTTTGATGACCTATGTAAGGCACTGACCGCCTTTGAGAGACACAGTTTGGCAGAACAAGAAGAAATCACCTAATAAAGAATAATTTCCTGTAAGACAAAACGCCGGTCCCAGATGGGCTGCTGGTGGCTCTGCCGAGCCCCCCAGGAGGAAGTCACGCCAGCTCCCCACAGGCCCTGACTGTCTGGGAGGGCCTGCGCCGCCCTACACCAAAGCCAGACGACACCGCGAGAAGGCAGGCCGCAGCCAGTCTGCCGTGAGCACGGCGGGGGAGCCCTCGACAGTGTGGTGCTCAGCCCAGCGACATACGCAGCTGCGATTGGGCGGGGTTTGCCGAGCGTCAGTGCCAGGTCGGTCAGCGTCCAGCACGTCGGCAGGATAGAGCCACCGACACAGCACCACACAGGAGCAGCGCCTGACGGCATCCAGGGCTGGTCCTGCCCAGGCTGTCGGTGGGCCGGGGGTGGAGGGGTCTCAGCGCGGACACCGGGCGGTGGCGAGGAGCCCGGGCGCCCCAGCTCGGGCCCAGGGGAGGGCTCCCTGGGACCGCTGCTGTCACCCCTCACTGCGGGCCGGGCCAGGGAGGCATGATGCGGCTCTCGCAGAAAACACGATCGTCCGTGTGGAACCAGAGCGCGCACAAGGCCCTTCTAGAACTGACAAGAAGTTTTTAGTGAAGTTGAAGGATTTAAGGCCGATACGCAAACCTCAGCCACTTGCCTTGCACCAGCAGTGAGCGTGTGGGTTGCGGTTAAGGACACAATGGCGTTTATGTTAGCCTCCCCCCGAGAAACGAGGCATAAACTTAATAAGACGAGCCCAAATCTCTGCGAGGAAACTAGAACTGACAAGCAAAGAACTAAGTCGGCGGGCAGGAAGACGCAGCACCGTCAGGACGTCGTTCTTCCCGAGCTGACGTCGGGGGCTTGTGGCTGCGGACAGACGCATTCTCCAGTTTGTGTGGAGCTGGGGAGCCCAGTGCAGCTAGCACAGCACGGGGGGAGGGGCGCTCCCTCGCCTTCAAATTTACTTGAAGCCGTAGCCCCAAGACAGCGTGCTGATGGCACAGAACACGCAGAGCAGAGGGCCCAGAAATAGCCCGCACTCCAGCAGCCTGGGCTTTGACGGGGGCGCAGCAGCAGCCGACGGGCAGCGTGAACTGTTCAGTGGTGTCAGCCGACGTCCACGTGCCAGAAACGAGCAGGCAGACCTCACGCCCGTCACAGTCGTGGAAAGGTGGACGCGCCCCTGATGTCGGCGCGGGCTGTCCTGCAAGATAATGGGGAGACCTCGACGGCACTGCCAGACGCAGGGTCTGGGACAGGGCAAGGGACGGCGGACGTCGTCTGCACCCACGGCTCCCGCAGAGAGTGCGGGCCGGGAGCGGAGTCGCACGGCCTTGGCGTGTGGCGTCGAGGTCTCCGCGGGCCGGAACCGGGGCCCTCTCCCTGGTGTCCGTCTCCTACAGGCAGCAGGTAATTTACGCAGTTTTGCTAAACGTCTAAATCCTTCAAAAACGATGTTTAATTTTCTCCCCCCAGCCTCCCCGGCCCCACGGCCCCTCTCCCGCCCCGGCCCTCAGGACGCGGCTGCCCGGGAGTGCTCGGAAGCGTTTTGCGTCCTCCCAGTCTGCTCTGTCACGCTGACGTTAGCTGCATGTAACTTCCCACCCTCCCCGTGGCGTTGAACAGGCTGAGTCTCACCCTTTCCTGGGGCGTGGTTGGGGGTGCGTCTTCTGGACCCGTCCCTCCCGGTCCCGCTGCCCCGGAGCCCTCGCCTCGCCCGCAGCGGCCCTGCTGTGGGCACTGCGGCACGCGGGCTTCGCTGCCTCCTGTCTGCGGGCATCTGGTCCGGAGGGGGCCGCCCGGCGTTGCTGTTTTCAGTGCTTTGAGGGGAGCCCAGGCGCTGCGGGGCAGCACGGGCAGCGTCCCCCACGGCGCTGGGCCTGCCTTCCTGAGGCCCCTCCAGCCAGGTTGCTGGGGGCTTTCTGACCTGTGCCCTCCTCGTGGGCAAGAGGTGGGGCCTCCCTGCACCTTTCCTCTGCGGCTCCCGTTGGAGGCGACAACCCGTTTGTCCGTCTCCTCCCCTCCGGGTGTCCTCTAGCGGGCGTCTGCCCTGTCTGCTGACATCGTGAGTGGGCTGTTTCTGTTGCTGAATTTATGACTTTTTAAAATGTGTCTTGGATATTAATTCCTTACCCATTATATGTTGTATAGCTTCTGTTTAATCATCTTGCATTTTATTTTGCTGGCCAGAGGTTTTTTTTTTTCTTTTGCGATTTATTTATTTATTTATGCATATAGGAGCTGGGGTGCAGGCCAGAGGTCTGGAAGGGTGAGAGGATTCAGCAGAGACAGAGTGTGGAGCAGAACAGGCAGATCGACGGAAATAATGCTGAGGGGGCAGCGGGGAGACAGGAGTGGTCTGCTGCGCCCTGCGGGAAGCTTCCTGGCCGGGGATCGGACTCAGGCCGCAGCAGCGACAGCCTGAGACTCAAACCCTAGGCCACCAGGGAGGTCCCCTTACTGTATTTTTTAACACAATTTGAGCAGAGTGGGCATTATTTCTTTGCAAGTTTAATAGAAGTCATTTGTGAGCCATCTGGTCCTGGGCTTTGCTTTTTGGGAAATTTTTTTTACTGTTTTAATTTCCTTGTTTGTGATTCCTTTTGCTGAGCTCATCTGTTTTTCCTGGGTTCATCCTGGGAGATTGTGTCGGTCTACAAATCTGTTCATCCTCGAGTTTATGGAATTTATTGGCGTGGTAATCGGCTATAATTTATTGTCTTTCTCTACTGTTTGTAGTGATTTCTTCTCAGTCATTTGTGGTTGTTTATTAATTTCTCTTATTAGCCTAACTGGGGGTTTACCTACCTGTTTATCTTCTCTGAGAACCAGCTCTTGAGTTCATTGTAGTCTCTTTGTTCTGTATTTTTTCTGCTCTTATTTTTATTGTTTTCTTCCTTCTACTAACTTTAGGTCTTACTTGTATCTCTTTTTGAAGTTGCTTTAGGTGTGATATTAAGTTGTTTACTTGGAATTTTTCTTGCTTTTTTATTTGGCCCTGTATTGCAATTATCTCCCCCCAAAGAAAGTTTTTGCTGCATCCCATAGATTCTGGTAATATCATTTTCACTCATTCAAGGTATTTTTTAATTCTACTTTTGTCCTCTTTTATCTAATTGCTATTAAAGCAAAATGTTGTTTTAATTTTTTTTTTTTTAAATTTATTTTTTCATTTTTTATACATACAAGCTGGGGTACAGGCCAGAGGCGTGGGGCGGCGAGAGGGTTCGCCAGAGACAGAGTGGGAAGCAGCACAGGCAGATCAGAAACACACTGCTGAGGGGAGCAGCGGGCGAGGCAGGAGAGGTCTGCTGCCATGTGGGATTCTCCCCGGCCGGGCGTCGAACTCGCGTCGCCGCTGCCGACAGCTCCACAGCGCAGCACTTAACTGCTGCGCCACCGGGGAGGCCCATAAAGCAAAATGTTGTTTAAGCTCCAAGGAGTAATAGTTTCCCCTGTTGTTTTTTTTTTTTTACAGTTATTTCTAGTTTTATGGAATCCATGAAGGTACTAGGTATAATTTCAGCCTTTGCATTGATAATTGACTTGTGTCACAAGATATCATTTATTCCTGAATACGCCCCAAGTGCAGTTGAGAACAATGTGCACCCAGCGGTTTTGGGGTGACGTGTTCTGCAGGCGTCTGTGAGGCCTCCTGAATCTAGCCCCTCACTTAAAGCTTTCGTTTCTGCGTTTGAACTTTGTCTTTTTGATCTACCCATTGTTCTAAGTGGGGCCGTCAAGGCCCCTGGTATGCTGCCACCAGCGGCTCCCTCACGGTCCGTGATCGCCTCGAGATGCCCCAAGCTTCGGTGCGGGGATGTTTATGAGTGCTAGTTCCTCTCTTGTGAGACCCGCATCCATAATACCCTGTCCTTCTTGATCGCGTTTCACTTTCTTCTGTGAAAGTCTGTTTTATCAAATAAAACTGTTCCTGACTTTTTGGGTTGCTGCTGGTCTGTGTAACTGTGTGCGACCTTGAGCTTAAGCCTGAGCTCGGCCTGCCGGTGAGGCCAGTTCCTGTGGGCAGAGGAGGCTGGGCTCTGCTTGGGTCTGTGCAGCATCTTCTGGCTGGCGTGGTCAGGCCGTGTGCATCGAAGTGGCCGTAGAGATGGAGTGTTGGGGCCGCTGTGTCATGTTTGCGTTTTCTCCTGGCTTGTCTTTCCTCATTTCTGCGAGAGCTCGTGCCCGGCCCTGTTCAGGCTCCATTTCTGCCGTCTTGCATGTGGCTTCGGTGCTGTCTTGCTTGGGGGTTCTGCGGTGCCAGAGGCCGGCTCCGACCCGTGTTTCTCAGGTCCCCAGGGTGGTGTGGAAGGCGTTGGCGAGTAGCGAGAGGAAAGGAGGAGGGAGTGAGAGACAGCACACACACACCCGGAGTGCTCGGGGCCGCTCTACTTTATTGCCCAGAAAGTGAGATATTTATGCTAAAATTTAGCAAGCAAGTACATTTGTAACACACAATAATAGATTACATAGTTTAAGTGTGTATAATCTAAACACAGTGATCAATTACTACTTTCAGAGAAAACAGGACATCTAGGAGATAATTTCACATGTTTAAAGTTTTGTCTCCTCTAAGTCTATAATGATTAACTTCTCTTTGTATTTAGTGTATTTTGAGATTTAAGGTGTTATGACCGATGCTAACTCAGACAAGGGGGATTACAAGGGGTAGGGGAAGATAAGCCTTAATGGTTAATAAATTTGCTAATGCTTATCCAAAGGACCCGTCATAAAGAAGACATTTGGTAATGTAATGGACAGAGACTCCAGAGATAAGCTAAACCAAACACATGCCAATTGAGATTTAGAGATTATTTGCCCCCTGCAGGTCTCAGGTCTGAGTAGAGACCATTTGTCCCCTGCACTAAATCAGGTTTCATCAGTAATTTACAGCCTGGGAACTTCCCTTGCTATGTGGGCTAAGTCTGGGGAAGTGGCAGCAAGTTGGGAGGGGAATGAATGTCTTTATACTGAACATTAACCCTAGACCCGGCAATAATGTAATGCTAACAGAGAAACTGTTCAGCACCTGGACCCAAACATGGGGTCTTAGACAATGAGGAAAGGGCTACATGCATGCAGACACACTAGAGAAACTTATTCATAGTTCTTATAAAAAGGGAGGCTACTTATTATTTTACCTAAAAAATGTTATGTTTAATTTTCTTATGGGCAGAGATATCGCATCCGACTTCGACCCTGGTTTGCGACTTTTGTCAAGCAAATCCTAAGGGAGTCAAGGCGCGGCATCGCGGGGTTGCTGTGTGGCCGGGGGGCACGGGGGGCGTCTCTGATGGGTCCTGTAGGACATTGCTGGTTTCCTCCCCCTCCCCCACGCTGGGTGACTCGGGTGTCACGACTTGGCGCTCGTGTCGTCTGCTCTTCCTGTGACAGCTGCGCTCTCGCTCTCGTGGCCCTGAGGCCTGCCGCGGGCACGTTTGCAGAGACGGCTGTGACGACAGTCGGGGCTCTGCGTCTGTCGTCCTGAGTTTGGTGTGGGTGGCGGAGACCAGGCTGAGTCCGGGACCTGCCCCCTCGTGGAGGCTTCAGGAGGACGACCCGCTGGCAGCTGGCCAGGGAGGCGGGTCGGGAGGGCGGGTGCCCGAGTCGCCTGTGTCCCCGGGGCCTGTGCTCAGCAGGGGGAGCCCGCCCGAGCCCTGGGGTCCCTCTGTCCGGTCAGGGTGCCCCCGTTCCGTGAGCTGACCGGGCGCGTGGCTCTGCTGCTCTCCCCTGGCCGTCGGCTGTGTGTGTGGGCCCACTGTGCGCTCCCGCTGCCCCACGGGTGTGAGCGTGTGCCTGAGCCAGGTGGGGGCTGCGATGGGGGCTGGCGCCCCGGAAGCCTGAGGCGGCTGGGGAATGCCAGCGGGCTGCGGGGCGCCCTGACCGGCTGCACACTCACTTGGACAGGGAACGCTCATTTCTAGGAAACGAATCTGAGTTTCTAAATACCCTGGAGAGTCAAATGTTCTGCTTCTGAGTAGTAGTTTATTCATTTCAGCTCAGTGTGACAATATTTAGTTTTCATTTAAATTTGTCTCAATTTTGGGCCTCCTTGGTGGTGCAACGGGTTAAGTGCAGCACTAGGGAGCTGTCCGCAGCCTTTGCAGCACAAGTTCGATCCCCGGCCAGGGAGCTTCCCACAGGGCTCAGCAGACCTCTCCTGTCTCCCCGCTGCTCCCCTCAGCAGTGTACTTCAGTGGATCCGCCTGTTCTGCTCCCCACCTGTCTCTGGTGAACCCTCTCACCCCCCCCCCCCACACCTCTGGCCTACACCCCAGCTCTTGTCCACATAAATAAATAAATAAATCTTTTTTTAGAAAAATAATTTGTCTTAATTTCATATATTCAAGAAAAAAAATTTTAGTAGCTGTTGCTTTAAAAAATAGGTGCTTTAGGGCCTCCCTGGTGGTGCAGCGGTTGGGCGCTGTGGAGCTGTTGTGATGCAAGTTCAACACCCGGCCGGGGAGAATCCCCCATGGCGCAGCAGACCTCTCCTGCCTCGCCGCTGCTCCCCTCAGCAGTGTGTTTCTGATCTGCCTGTTCCGCTCCCCACTCTGTCTCTGGTGAGCCCTCTCGCCACCCCACGCCTCTGGCCTGCACCCCAGCTTGTATGTATAAATAGATAAATCTCTAAAAAAAAAAAGATAGGTGCTTTAAAGTTGCTCATGATTGAAACCAGCAGCAGAATCCTGAGCTGCGGCCGGGTCTGGGTGGCCGGTTTGCGCTGGGCAGCAGGACGCGGACTAGCACCCAGGGCCACTGCAGCCCGGCGGGGCGGGCACCTGCCGGCTGAGGGTGGGTGCGCAGGGGCAGCCGCGTGCCTGTGGAGCTGCCCAGTGCCCAGAGCCTGGCCTGCTCGCTGGGGCTGGTCGCTGCTGCCCAGAGGCCCCGGGAGGCCCGGCCCAGACCCCGAGGCTGGCCTTCAGCACGCAGCCCTGCAGCCCCAGCGCGTCCGACGGGCGGGCACCTGCAGAAACCCTCCGTCCGGCCTAGCCGCTGCCCGCGCCGCTCGCTGCCCGCGGGGCGCCTGCTCTGTGCTGAAGGCGTCCTCAGGAGCAGGCCCCTGGACCAGCTGGGGCGGCCTTGGGCCAGGGTCTGGGGGGCGGTTCCCTCATTCCCAGTCCGCAGGGGCCTCCTTTCGGGCCACATGGGGATCACGGCTCTTCCCCTGGCCCCGGACCTCGCATGGGGCCTCCCCGCGCGCTGGCCTGAGCCTGTGCAGGACCCATGGGCCCGGCTCTCTCCTGGTCCCGCCTCGGTCAGTGTTTCCGGAAGGCCCCAGAGGGCACTGGCCCCGGCCTTCTCCCCAAAGGTCTTTTCTGCGCAGTAAATCTCACCTCTCCCGGCGCGCGGGGCTGGGAGCTCGCAACAGGCGCGAAGCGGTGGGCTCCTCTCCCGGAGTGCCCCCGGCGGGGGCTGCCGGCCCTGGGCCCTGGCCTGTCCCTGCAGAGCCGGGCGGCGGCCTGGGCCTCGGGTGGCTCCTCTGCAGCTGCTGTGGCGAGTTCACTTCTAATTCAGAAGGTTGGGGCTTTACGGGGGAATAATGTTCTTTTTCTGTTGTTCTAGGTGACATCACTCAGAAGGGGTACGAGAAGAAAAGGGCCAAGCTGCTGGCAGGCTGCGCTCCCGGCGCGCAAGGTGAGGGCGGCGCGTCACTGCCCGACCGAGGCCTCGGGTCTCCCTGGCGCGTGCCCACACTCCGGGGCGCACGGGGCGCAGGGCACCGACATGGAACGGCGAGACCTAGAGGGCGGGCTGCGTCCTTGACGCCCGCTCCGTAGCCCCTGGTTCCCCGTGGAGCCGTGGTTCTCGTGGCGATGGCCCGTGGTCGCCTCTACGGCCGCAGCGGGCAGTGCCCTGGCCTGTGTTGTTGAGACGCTGTCGGTTCCTCCGCCGTAAAGCAACCGGTGGGGTCGGCTCTTTCCTCGTCTCCGCGGGTCTTTGTGCGGCTCGGCAAGCGGGCTCTGAAACGCACACCTGCGCGTGGAGGACCGGGGCTGCGGGCACGCTCGGCAGGAGGAGGGGGCGGAGGGCGCATGTGCCCTGCGTGTCGGAGGCCACGCTGTCTGTCCCCCGACCGCCAGCCTGGGCAGTGGCTGTTGATCGCCCCAAGTAGGACCCGGGGACTGGGAGACTGATTAATTCAATTAATTTAAGCCTAACTAGCCAGAGAGGCCCCCAGTAGGATTTGAAAACCCAGGAGAAAAATGAGCCGAAGGCTTGAACGGCTGTCTGAGGAGCCCCTGCTGCTCCTGTGCCGCCCCCTGGGGTCAGGGGGCGCACCCGCGCACCTGACGGGGAGGGCGGAGCTCTGAGCGTCTCTGTGAAGTGGTGAAAATTCCGGGGGGCTGGCCCGCGGCCGAGAGGGTGGAGCCTGGAGGCCTGGAGGGGGAGAGGAGGAGGCGCAGGGACCCCTGGCTCTGCCCTCCCGGGGGTCCTCGCCAGGGGCAGAAGAGGGACGCAGGGCCCTGGGGCCACTCACTCAGCACCGCCAGGTGCGGGGTGCAGATGAGGACGAGGGCGCCTCCCCACACTGGCGGGGTCAGAAGGGGGTGCGAGGCCGTGGGGAATGCCCCTCACAGGCTCCCGGGAGCCCCCCAGCCTTCCGCAGGCCGCGCACACCGACGTGGCTCACGCCGTGGTCTGTGTCTTTGGAATCAGAGAATCTGCTTCGAGGAACCAAGACGCCCCGCTTTGGGTCTAGCCCAGGGGCCTCCGGGGCGGGCGGGGCTGCTGCGAGTGTCCGCAGTGGGGCGAGGGCGCCACCCAGCCCAGGCACACCGTCTGCGGCCACTGGTGCCGAGCCCATGCGGCGCCCCGGAGGGCCGGCCGCTGGGCCGCTGGGGCTTTCGACCCCCACCCCTGGGAGGGCTGGGCTGGGCGCGTGTTCCTGTCGGCTCCGCGGACCCGTGGGCGCCCGGGCGCGAGGGCGACGCTCACCTGCTCTGCGCTGTCCCGTTTCAGGCGCAGACGGCGGGGTCCTCGGGCCCCACCTCTCCAAGGCCTCCCGACCGCAGAAGCCGGGGCCCACCAACTCCCGGGACGAGCGCGTCCGCTCAGGTAGGCTCGCCCCGCGGCGGTCTGCGGCCGAGACGGCTCCCCGGAGCGCGACTCTTTCCAGGAAAGCCGGGGTGCTCCCAGCCGGGGCGCTGGGTGTGTCCGGAGACAGCGGTGTGGCCGCAGAATAAAGAGCCGCCGAGACCCCCGCGCTCACTGGCTTGCAAGAGCCTTTTATTGGACCCGGCCCTGGGGAGGCTCCTCCCCCTTCCTGAGGACCCCTCCCCCCACCCCCGCGCGCCCCCGCAGCCCCGCACCGGCCTCGTGTGCGCTCCGGGCGCAGAGCCGGGCGCCTCGCGGCCCCGCTCAGCCGCCCACTCGCCGGCGCAGCCTCCTGTCCCCGGGACCAGCCTGCGAACCCCGTTTGCGCTGCCGCTTGTGCTCCAGGTGTGCACTCGGAGGCCGTGCAGGCGGCTCTGGCCGGGCTCCGGGAGAGGAAGATGCCCATGCCCTCCAAGAGGCGGTCGGCGCCGGCGCGCTCGCCCCGGGACGCCTACACCCCCCCAGGTGTGGCGGGGAGCCCCGGGGGAGCCCCCCTGGCCTGCGGGGAAGATCTGGAAAAACTGGAAGAGTCAAGTGTGTGTGGTGTGTGTGGGTGTGTGTGTGTGGTGTGTGTGTGTTTGTCTCCGGGACCCACCGTGTGGCCTCTGCGGGGCGAGGTCAGGCCGGCGCGGGCCCCAGTGGCGACTCCGGCTCTGCCCCCCCCCCCGGGGGTGCTGACCGGGCGCTGTCTGCGGGGCGGGGCCGGGGGGGGGCCTCTGGGCCGCGCGGTGCGGGGCGGGGGGTGCTGTCTGCGGGGCGGCGCCCAGTCCGGTTCGGAGGAGCGCTGAGTGGTCCCGCCCCCCCGCGCCCCGCCCCTTGGCCCAGGGCCGCCCCTCCCCCGGCCGCGGGCTCCGGCCGCGGGCTCCTGTGCTGGCTGCGGTGCGGGCGGCCCGCGGGCTGTGCGCGCTGCCGAGTACGGCTCCCGCAGGGGCTCCTGCCGGGGCCCCGCCAAGCGGCCCAGCGCGGCCAGCAGCCCCCCACGGCGCCCGGGCCGCCGCGTCCCCGCGTCACGCCTGCGCCCCTATTTTGACACAGACACGTCGTCCGCCTCGGAAGATGAGGGCCCTCTGCGGCCGCCCGCGCGCCCCGCCTCCCCGCTGCAGCCCTGGCTCGGCCGGGCCCCGCCGGGCTCGTCCACCTCCTCCTCCGCGTCCTCCACGGCGTCCTGCGCGGGGGCGACGCCCGCCGGCCCCGGGGGCCCCGCAGGTCAGTAGCAGCGGCGCGGCCGGGCCTGGCCCGTGCCGCCGCCTTCTCCTTCCCGCCTGGGGGCGCCCCGCCGAGGGCGCCTCCGCCTCCGCTCGGTCCTCCACCGGCCTCGCCTGCCGCGGCCAGCGGGGCTGCGCAGCCGGGAGAAGCCCGCGGGACCGGGTGGCCGCCGAGAGGCGCAGGCCCCGGGCGCCGGCAGCGGGAGGCCCGCCGAGCTGGGGGAGGCGCAGTGCGCCCGTCCCCGCCGAGTTCCCAGCGTGTGGTGTGGCCGGCGCCGGCGGGGCGGCGCTGCAGGGCGCCTGAAGGAGGTGTTCCTGGCGGGGGCCTCGGCCCTTCTCTCCTGAGGAGGGAGGCCGAGGGTGGCCAGGCCGGTCCAGCCCTGTCCACCCTGAGGCTCGGGTCTGGCGGGCGCAGGGGCTGCGCGGCCTGTTGGCTTTCTCTGCTGCGGCTGCTCCGCTGAGCGGCCTGAGGGGCGGCCGGCGCGGGCTGAACGGGGACAGGGGCCCCCAGGAGCCCCAGGATCTGCCCCGTGGCCTCTGCCTCGCAGCCCGGCCCCAGCCGGCCCCGTCTTTCATCAGAAGGCTCTGGGGCAGCTTGGAATCTGGGGCCTTGTCCATCGCGGGTGCTGGACCCCATACGGGCAGGCAGGGCAAGGGCACCCGTCCTGGGGCGGCTCCGGGCCAGCCGGCGGGAGCGAGGTGGCGCCAGGGCAGCGGCGCCGCTTCCCGTAGGTCAGGGCGGGGTGGCGGCCGCGGCCGGACGGCGCTCTGCCCGTGCCCTCCGCCCGCTGCTGTGTGGCCCCGCGTGTTGGTGTTTGCTGGGTGGAGCTGACGTCTCTGTCCCCGAGAAGACCCAGCTTTCCCCCTCGCCGTGAAAATCATCCTTGTTTTGGCTTCTAGAAGATGCGGAGAACCTTCCGTCCGGGCCCAGGGCAGGAAGACAGAGGCCGCACAGTGCCCTGGATGGGAAACAGGAGGTGCCTCTGGCGCGTGCAGGCGGCTTTGGGAAACCGCGCTGCGGTCTGAGCCGGCGCGTTGCCGACCCGATGGGCTGTGAACAGCGCCTGCCCGCGAGGCGGAGGGTGTGAATCACCGTCTCCGCCGCCGCGTGACCTAGAGCCGCAGCTGCGATTCGGCCTTTCTCGAGAGGCGCGAGGGCCGTTCCGACTCCCGATCCCAAGGGCTGCAGGGCCGGCTGCGTGGGGGGCCCAGCGGGCTCCGGCCGCGCCAGCAGCTGCAAGCGTTTCCAGGGGACGTGAACGTCGCCAGTAACACGGGTCTCTCCACGGTGTTTTCTGCCCGGGAGCGAGTCTGTCTCGTGTCCTCACAGGCTCATGTTGGCACAGACGTGAGCGAGCCCCAGGATCGCGCTCACCCTAAGGGCTGCGGCTGAGAGCGGCTTGGGAAGTGGCGGAGTCTTCCCTGGGCGGGGGTGCTGGGGTGCAGTTCTTGGGGGGACCAGGGTGCGGTCTGCGGGGTGACGCACACCCCGGACGCTGAGGGGCGACGGCCTCCGCTCCGGGGCCCCCGCTGGGACTCCCGGGGAGCAGTGGGCTCTGTGCTGCCGTCGGGGCTCTTGGGGTTCGTTCTTTGGAGCCTGCCAAGGCCTGTGCCCTCTGAATGTTCAGACCTTTTAGGGGTGTGATTTGTGGGGGCGCCGATTCTGTCTTACTGTGCACCCAAAAAGCGGTCCGGGGACTGGCGACGTGGAATCAGTTTCCAGAGCTTCACGAGGCGTCTCTGTGCGGCCATGGCGGGACGCGCCGTCCAGCGCTGGCTGGGTGCGCCCGGGCCGCTGGGGCCGCTGCGCGGCTGAGCCGGCCCCGCCTGGCCAGGCGGGCGTCAGGCAGCACTTGGTGCTTGTCCTTGTCTGAACTAACGGCCCCGCCCCTTTGGGGCTTGTTTCTGAAGCAGGTCTGCACGCGGCGCCCCCTGACGTCACCACAGGCCTGGTGGAGCAGGTGCCCTGTGAGCGGCCCCCCACGGCTTCGGGGCGGGGCGCCTGCCTGGGCTGCAGCGGGAGCGTCCTGGAGACCTCGGGCGGTGAGCACGCCTGGCGACCCTCGGGCCCGCGGGCACGGCGCCTGAGAGGGACGGGAACCGGGGCGGCTCTGCCGGCCGAAAGCCGGAGCCAGAGCGGGAACGCAGCTGGGCGAGGACGGGCGGGCGCCGGCACGGGCGCGAAGCCCGAGCCCTGGGGCAGGGTGCTGGCGGCAGACCCGGTGCCCCAGGGTCTCTGGCGCCCGCCGGGCTCCCACCGTCCAGAGCGGCGTTTGCGCGGCGCAGCCTGGGGCCTCCCGGCAACGCCTCAGCTGCTCTTCCCGCCCAGGTGTGCCCGGGAGCGGCCGGGTGTCCTCCAGGATCCAGCAGCTGCTGAACACCCTCAAGAGGCCCAAGCGCCCGCCCCTGAAGGAGTTCTTCGTGGACGACTCCGAGGAACTGCTGGAAGGTGAGGCCCAGGGCGCCCCGCCCTCCCGCCCGGCGCCGCCTCGAGGGGACGGCAAACGGCGCTGGAGCCGTTTCTCTCACGTTACTTAAATGCTTGTTTGGAATTTGAATCTGAGTTTTTCAGAATTGTAGCTTCTCGTTTATGAATGAAATGTGTGCTTAGAAGGAAATATATAGATTTACCTTTTGAAAGAAAGTTGCCAACAAACGCAAAAAGGCCCAGTACTGCAGGGTCAGGGAGGGTGGCCCTAACCCTCAGTGCACCCCCCCATGGCGCCCCCCCACCCCCCCTGCCTCCACCCCCCAGCCCGCGCCGCTCCGGGGCCCTGTGCTGGGCGCCGGCGCATCTCACGCTGGGAAGGCAAGTGGGGTCCCGCAGCAGGAGGGGTGGATTCGCTGGCCCCTTGCCACAGCGACCCCTGCCCACGGCTAAGCTGAGGCTGAGCAAGGGCTGCTTCTGCCGCGGTCAGCACTGGCCCCGCGGGCACCACCGACCTGCCTGGGCCGCCTCGCGGGTGGCCGCCATTCCTGGGGGAGAAAATCGGAACGAGTCACTGTAGCTTTTCCCGTTGGTGTGTAACGAAACTGTGAAACCGTGCAACAGACGCTGAGCGACGGTCCGCGCACTGCGCCGTGAGGCGCTGACTTTTAAATTCTGATTTTGTTTGTAGTTCAGCAGCCGGACCCCCAGCAGCCAAGGCCGGAGGGAAGCCAGATGGCCGTGCTGGAAGGGGAGCCGCTGGCCCAGGGCGCCCCCGGCCCTCCGTCGCTGCTCGCCGCCCTGCAGCAGTGGGCCACCACGCAGCCCAAAGCCCCCTGCCTGACCGCCCTGGACACCGCGGGCAGGGCTGTCTCCACCCTCACCTACGGCAAGTGGGACTGGCCGGGATTCAGCTCCGCGCGGGCCCGGGCCTGGCTGGCGCACCCCGGCCCACACCACACCCCGGCGGCACGTCTGCAGTGTTGGTGCGGCGTGAGCGAGTCTGCGGCGCGACGCCCGGGGTCTGGGCTCGGGCTTTGCTCTCCTGGGACGCAGACCCCAACGCCGCCAGCCTGGCCGAGGGAGCCACCGCCTGTCCGGGGTGGGTGCGCACAGCCCGACGCTGCGTGGCTGAGGCCGTCCTGGCGGGCACCTGGGAGGGCCGGGGCCTCCGTTGGGCCAAGGGCCGCCCGCTGCGGCGCGGGCGCTGGGCACCGGGCACCGGCCAGCTGGGGAGGCGTCCAGCCTCCTCGCCCGCAGTCCTCCACGTTCTGCCCCAGCGCCCCCGCGGGCGGCCCTGCTGCTGTGCATCTCCCGAGGCCCCCAGTGCCTTTCACGGGTGTCTGGCGTTTGGTCGTCTCCTCCAGGGTGTTCCCGGCCCCTGCCCGCCCCCTGCCCTGCCCAGCATTTCCCTCTGTCCCGTCCTCTGGCAGGGCCCGCTTGTGGCATCTCCTTTCTCTCTGGCCTCGTCCCCGAGCCTTTCTGCGCGAGGAGCCTTCAGCTCGGGAACCCGCTGCCCTGTTACTCCGCCCTCGCTGCTGCTCAGGAAGCCTGCAGGAAAAAAAAAAAAAGCGCCGGTCTCCAAGGTGCCCTTTGGCCTTTTCCCCTCAAGCCCTGGCTGGCTGATTTCTCACTGCCCCGTCCATAGTGCCGTCCTGGGGTGACGGGGAGACCTGCTGCACCATGCGCGGCAGCCCCGCCCAGCCCACACCCTCGGCGGGTCAGGCGCCTCACCAAGGCCTGCCTCTGCCGCCCCCCACCCCAAGCTCTGTGGCTAGTGCAGCCCAGAGTCGGGGTGAGGGACCCCTGTCCCTGGCCTGGCCCTTTGCGTTTCTGAGTCACGTTAGAGGCAACTTGTAGATTTCCAGAGCACCCCTGGGGTCAGTCCCCAGCTGTGATCCCTCCGGCTCTGGCCCCCCAGACGCGTCTGGCTCTCGGCTGCAGAGGACTGGTCCGCTCTGGCGGAGGTCGGACGCTGTCTGTCTCGTCTGTTGCCCGTTTGCGGAAGCACACTGAGCCCTGGGTGGGCGCCCCAGACTGTCTGCCGCCCCCGCAGGGCCTGGGCCAGGCTGCGCCCCCTGTGTCTGCTGGGAGCCCCGTCGCCCAGCGCAAGGCGTGTTCCGTGGCAAAGCACATGCCTCTCCCGCAGGCTGGGCACTGGGGCAGAGGGTGTGCTGTCCGCGGTCCTGGGCTCTCTGCCGCCCGCTGGCTTGAGGACCGGGCAGTTGTCTGGCGGGGGTGGGCCTCCGCCGCCTGTCCCGCTCCGCCCTGCAGTCTGGGCTGGACCTGCCGCAGGGTCTGTCCTGTGCTCTCTGAGACGCAGCCTCTGTGCCGCGGGGACGGTCTCGGGGTGGCCCCGGCGACAGCTAGGCCGGAGGCGCTGGCCTAGGGCTTCTGACCGGACGCTCCTGGGCGTGGGGCCCTGGCCCAGTGGCCCGGGCTGTGCGGGGGTCTGCAGCGCCCCCCAGGACCCACAGCATGCCGCACCTGGCCACGTCCCTTGCCCCGAGGCCCCACCCACCTCAGGATGCGGCCCTCGCTGTGCCCCTTCTGTGCGGTCCGGCTGGTGAGGGGTCCCGGTGGCCGAGGACAGGCGAGCTCGTGCTGCCCCCGCTGCGGCGGCCCCGCCCCGGAGCCCCCCACCTCGCCCGTCCTCGGCCTGTGCCTCCGTCTGCCGCTCCGGGCCATCTTGGCTCTGTGCGGTGTCGGGGAGGCGTGTCGCCTCACGGGGCGGCAACGTGGGAAGTGGGCGCAGGAGGAAGGAAGAAAAGACTGGAGTCCAAGTAGTGAGAGGCTGAGAGAGTCACCTTTGAGGGCCCTCCCTGGAGATGCAGCCTCGAGGCCACGTCTCTGGAGAGGGGCCGCTTCTCCTAGCCCCGCCTCCCACGTGTATTAGAAGGGGGTCAGGTTCCGGGCAGGTGGGCAGGTGGATGTGGGTGGGGGTATGTCACAGTCTGCACAAGCTGGGGGCGGGGAGCAGGGCGTTTCTGGGGGCACCGCAGCTGTCACTGCTCCAGCATCCTCCCTCTGGTCCTGTTACACGTTGCTGCCTGCTGAGGTGGCCTCATGTCTCCTGCTGTTCCCAGCAGACGCCCTCAGGCCCAGACTTTTGTCCTGGGAGAGGCCCCGCCTGACTCTATACTCCAGCTTCACCCGGAACTTTGGCACCAAGCTACATCCCGGGACAAAGGGTGGGGGCTGGGGGCCCCACAGAGGTGCACTTTGAGGTGTCCTGCTCTGGCCCACAGGGTCTCTTCCGTCATAGAGGACGTCCTGCACGGGCTTGGGGACGTCTTAGCTGGGGTCTCTTGATCCGCGGCCTGTCCCGTGTCCTCGATCCTGCCTCCTGAAGTCGTGGTCTCCTGGGACGCGCCTGGCGAGTCTTTAGCTGCTGTCTCCGTAGTCTGGGGTTTTCACTCTCCTCTGCTTCTCCGGCTCGGCCTTGCCCCACGCCTGTCCCCATGTGGGGCACCCAGCACCAGACCCCGCAAACCATCCCGTGTCCTGGGCTCCCCCTGCCCCTGTTCTGGCCCGAGCTCTCTTCTGTTTTTTATCCTGGTCCCTTGTTAGGTTCCCACGGGGCGTTTTTCTCTTTGCTTCTTACTTCACTGTGCGTCGTCTGCCGCTTAGTCCATGCGGCTCTGCCAGGTGTTTCTATGCTGAGTTTTCTGTGATGAAATCCTGTTTTATTTTTACGTTTAGAACAAAAGTCTATACGGCGTTTTCAAGAGAGCTAAGATTTTTATTCCAGCTCTGTGCATGACGGGAATCCCTCAGAACCCCTGAATTTCCGGCGCTAGAATAACAGGTCGCGGGCTATCATGGTTGCTGCATTAAAGCCTCCGTTTCCAGTTCTGAAGTCTCATGTTGCTCGTATGTCATTTTATTTTAGGCAAACTTTGGAGCCGGAGCCTGAAGCTGGCATTCACTCTCCTCAACAAGCCGACGGGCAGGAATGAGCCGCTGCTGAGACCAGGAGACCGAGTGAGTGACGCTGGCTCCTGAAGCCGGCCCCCGCCCTCCGGCCGGCCCCCCGCAAGTGGCCCCATGGAGCCTGCGCCTGCTGGTCCCTCTGACTTCGCACACGCTGACTTTGTGGGTGTGCTTGTGTCAGACGCCAGTGGCGCCAAGGCCAAGGCTGTGTGAGGAGACGCTGTGTCCTCCTGGGCCCGTCCTGAAACGGGTGAGCAGGGCAACAGTGGCAGACCATAGGGCAACACGGCAGGAGGCCGGATGGAAGGATGGAACGACCACCCACCTGCCCAGGCTCTTGAGAACAAGAGCCTGGGGCTGCCAAAAAGCCCCAGAAGGCCCAAAACCAAAACGAAGGGCTATAGCAATACAGACCCACACAATTGGGGCCTGTGGGTTGTAGCTTAACCAAGGACAGGGCCTGATAAGAGAGCGGTCACTGTGTGGCTCTCACCTGTGCACACAATTGCAAGAGACCTCAGGCTCCAGGACTAGCCTCACCCAGACACAGCATCCGTGATGGTCCCCTTCGGTCACCAGGGTGCTGGACGCCACTGGCCAGTAGTGATGGTTACTGCTGGTCCCTCAGAGGTGGTGTCAGAGACACCCAGTGTTCACAGCTCTTTGTGAGTTTTTGGGTGACACCAACAACAAATAGCTCTTTGAGACGCCAGGCCGGGGCTTCTGGGGCTCCTTCAGGCATTGTCAGACAGAACCAAGGCCTCGTCTCTGCAAAGGTCTTTAGCTTCTCTTCCTCCTCGGAGGGCAGGTGCTGGACGCTTCTTCTCTTTCTTCCTTGGAGGCCAGGAACTGAGTCTCGCTTTCTTTGTTCTTTCTTCATAGTCTGGAACTGATTGCTTACCTCTTCAGGGGCTGGCATCATTTCTCCGAGTCTGGCAGGGCTGGCGGGGCTGGCATCGTCGTCTCTCCTGTTCATCTCTCTGGGACTGGGGCGGGCATCCTTTCCACCCCTCAGCTCCCCAGGACCCTGGCTTATATCCTCTTTCAGGGAGCCCCACCCACAAGTCTTGATTGGACCATTTTTCAATCCTGTGCCTGATTGGACCATTTACTCCTCAGCCCACGGCACCCGATTGGTCCAGTCCACGGTCCAGGAAGTACGCTTTCCATAAAAGGGCTCTGAGGAGCAACTGCCACAACTGACTTGTGGTGAGAGGCTGGGTCCTGGTAACAAAAGTCTGGTTGGACCGTTTAGCACCTATCAGCTTAGAGTTCACGCCTGATCGGTCCATGCCACAATCCAGGAAGTGCACTGTCACATAAAAGGGCTCTGAGGAGCAGCCGCCACAACAGACTTGTGTGGCGCAGCAGGTGAGACTCCCCTGCTCCTGCCACTCCCACACTGAGGCGGCCGGTTCCAGAGACACTCCTGGGCCCGTCCTCCGTGCTTCTCTCATGGCTCTTCCTGGCAAATCCTGCAAACCCATCTTCTCTGCCCAGTTTCTAGTCTCCAGGCTCTGGCCACAGTTCTGGGGCAACCACTCTTAACCCCAGTGAGATTCCGAAGGGATCTTTGCCCTTTGAACAGACAGCTTGTCAGGAACCCAGTTTCCAGCGCAGAATAAACAGTTTAAATTTGCCCTTGGTGAGAAGGGCCTCAGTGACTTCTGCTGTGTGTCCCGAGGCCCCGACCAGCTGTCCCCCGGATGCTGCGTGGCTGTCCTGCCGTGGCCCGGCGCTGTCAGTGTCCGAGGCGCCCAGACTCGTCCCCCACTTGGCCTTAGCGGAAACGATGGCAGGGCTGCCGGGCTGGGGGCTCACGTCTGCAGCAGTGGGGAGTAAAGTCGCCGCCTGGGCCCCCTCAGATGACAGCGCAAACATTTATAAGCGTGAACTGACAGCGTAAGCTCTAAGTACTCTAGGTTGCCTGGAGAGTGGGGAGGAGCATGTTTCTCCTTTGTACTGTCGCCGCTGGAATTGTCTGAAAGTTTTTTGCTAAACGTTGAAATGGATCCGTGTGCTTGAGCGGTGGCAGCAACGGGAGCCGGGAGGGGGCGCCTCTGCGGGCCGCCTGGGCTCCCGGCAGCCTTGCGTCCTCCGGGGCCACGAGTCGACTGCAGAGCGAGGAACGCGAGGACCACGACTGCTGCCTGGTTGCGTTTCCGGAGTCGGCGTGAGGCACCGCAGGTCAGTCTGGAGGGGCTGCTGGCGGCCCCGCTGACCGTCTGTCCTTGCAGGTGGCGCTGGTGTTCCCCAACAGCGAGCCCACCGCCTTCATGGTCGCCTTCTACGGCTGCCTCCTGGCGGAGCTGGTTCCCATCCCCATCGAAGTGCCCCTGACGCGGAAGGTGAGCCGGCCCCGCGAACGGGCTGCGTGCGGCCGGCCGGAGTGGCAAAGCAGGCTGCGGCCGCTCAGCCCTGTGGCTCCTGTCCCGCCCAGCACGCCTGGGGGCGGGGGCGCCCCGGGAGTTCCCAGCAGCACAGCAGCTCCGCTGCCCTGGTCTGCAGATGGGTCTGCTGAGACGCCAGGCCCACTCCCAGCCGCGCTCGGGCACTGGCTCCTCGGGGCTCGCGTGCGGCCCACGCCGCGGATGCGCGAATGCGCAAGAAGCTGCCCCTGCCCTCTGGCATGGGTGGCTTCACTGCTGAGGAGGGCAGCGTGGGCACCCGCGCGTCTGGGTAGCCGCCGTGCGTCAGGTCGGCCAGCGGGCGCGCGGACACGCACACAGGGACGCGGACGGACCGCCCGCTGGGAGGCCGCTGCTCGGGCCGTCGGGAGGGTGGGCGCGGCCCGTGTGTTTCAGACCGCCGCATGGGGCCTTCTTGCCGCTGCTTGCGAGCTAAAACACGGTCAGTGTCCTCATCGGTCCAGGGCCGCGGCCCGAAGGCCCGTCCCTCCAAGCGCGGAGGCGGTGACCGGGCTCCTGGGCAGCGGCCCGGCAGCCCTCAGCAGGGGCCTCACCTGCCTGCTGTCTCCTCAGGACGCGGGCAGCCAGCAGGTGGGCTTTTTGCTGGGCAGCTGCGGGGTCACCTTGGCCCTGACCACGGACGCGTGCCAGAAGGGGCTGCCCAAGGCACCGACCGGAGAGGTGGCGGCCTTCAGGGGTGAGGGGGAACAGGCGGGGGCGCGTGGGGGTGGCCTGCACGAGGGCGGGTGCTGCTCAGAGGTCTTCGGGGCGCTCCCTTCTCGCCGGCACCTGCGAGGCTCCCGCAGAGTTCGAGACCTGGCGACAAAGGCCAAGCGAGGCCAAGACTCACTGTCCAGGCATTGGGCAGCAGGCCCCGCTCGGGGTGGGGGCGAGGCCCGAGCTGCCCACTGGCCAGTGAGCCCTCCTGTGCCCCTCCAGGGTGGCCGCCCCTCGCCTGGCTGGTGACCGACGGGAAACATCTGGCCAAGCCCCCCAGGGACTGGTGCCCGCCGAGCCCGGGCGCGGGGCCCAGCACGGCCTACATCGAGGTGCCGGCCCGCGGCTCGGGCAGGCCTGGCGTGGGTGGGCCGGGGGGGCCAGACCCCGCGTAGCCCGGGACCCCCACGCTCCGAGGGCGGCCGTGGCGAGCCTCGTCCTGGATCTCTGGATCTTGCAGTACAAGACCAGCAAGGACGGCAGCACCGTGGGCGTGACCCTCACCCACCGCGCCCTGCTCGCCCAGTGCCAGGCGCTCACCCAGGCCTGCGGCTACTCGGAAGGTGAGGGGCTCCCGCGGCCTGCCCGAGCCCCACACGTGCGTCCCCACGGGCCTTCTCGCCACCTGCCAGCGGCCGGGCTGGGGCCTGGGTGGGAGCGAGACGGGAGTTGCGGGCACGGCCGGGGCAGCCCCGCGCTCGTCTCGCGTCGTGGGACTGGGGCTGAGCACGGCCGGAAAGAGAAGTGAGTGCGGGTTTGACGTACCTGAATCTGGGCCTAAAAGCAAGAGAAGAAAAAGGGATTTAGGGCTTAGTAGCTTGAAAACAGGATGGTCAGGCCACGTTCTGCCTTCCTGTCAAAATCAGGTAATTTCTGTAATTGGGCCGGGGGTACTGGGTCCAGCACGCACCTGGTCCCCTGCCCCCTCTGGCCGCCCTCGCCGCCTGTCTCAGCTGCTGGGAGCAGCACCCGCTGACCGGGGCTGGACGCTGCGTCTGTCTGCCCAGTCACCGGAGCAGGCCCGGGGCTGCTGACGGGGCCCGGCTCTTCCGGAGGCCACCGCGGGCTCCGGTGAAAGTCACGTGACTTGCGAAGGGGTCACGCCCGTTCAACTGTCTTTGTCCTTTCAGCTGAAACGTTAACCAACGTGCTGGATTTCAAACGGGAGGCTGGCCTGTGGCACGGGGTGCTGACGGTGAGCGCCGCTGACAGGGGGGCTATGTCCGCCAGCGCGGCGCATGGCCACCCCTGCCTGCCTCCACTCGCGGGGCTGCCCTGTCCCCCCAGCCCTCCCACCCCGTCCCCCTCCGCCCGCGGGGCTGGCCTGTCCCCCCAGCCCCCCCGCCCCAGCCCCCCTCCGCCCACGGGGCTGGCCTGCCCCCCGCCTCAGCCTGTCCTTTTGCAGAGTGTCGTGAACAGGATGCACGTGGTCAGCATCCCGTACGCACTGATGAAGGTGAACCCCCTCTCCTGGATCCAGAAAGTGTCCTCCTATAAAGGTAGGCCCCTGGTCACCCCTCCCCTGGTGCGCCTTTGGATCCCGAGAGATGTGCCTGTTCCCTTGCCTGCCGCAGCTGTGGGCAGAGCCCTGGACGCTGGGTGTGCTGTCAGCCCCGGGGCCGGCGGTGGAGCGCGGGCCTCTGCGTCCCCTGCGCGGGGGCGGCTGTGCTGATGGCCGTGCCGTGTGCTGCGTCCAGCGCTGCCCACTGGCTGGCCCAGCTCCTGTCGGCCTCGGGCTGGTGGCTCGGGGAGGCCCAGCCTGAGGCAGAGGGTGCGCGGGGCTGCTGGGCTCGGTCTGAGCGCCTGGGCCTGGGTCCCAGTTGACGGGCTGCGGGGTTGGCAGCCGTGCAGGCCACACCTGGACGCTCGCATGGCCGCGCCTGTGTCCCTGCAGCCCGGGTGGCCCTGGTGAAGTCCCGCGACATGCACTGGTCTCTGCTGGCGCAGCGGGGCCAGCGGGATGTCAGCCTCAGCTCCCTGCGCCTGCTGATCGTGGCCGACGGCGCCAACCCCTGTGAGTCTGCCTGCCGGCCCAGCCCCTCCCGCTGGACGTGGGCCCGCCTGTCTGCGGCAGCCCTGGCAGGGCGGGAGGTGCACGCAGGCCCCTCGGCCTTGGCGCAGGCTGGTGCGGGCCGGGGGGTCCCGGCGGGCTGAGCGTGTGCGGAGCTTCCAGCTTCTTGCTGGCGGCAGGCGCACATCTCCCGGGAGCAGCTGGCCCGCGGGCGGCTGCCCGGGGCGGGAGTCACTGCCGGCCAAGCCCGCAGCCCCGTCACGCTCGTGCCCTGTCCACCAGGGTCTATCTCTTCCTGCGACGCGTTCCTCAACGTCTTCCAGGCCAGGGGGCTGCGGCCGGAGGTCATCTGCCCCTGCGCCAGCTCTCCAGAGGCGCTGACCGTCGCCATCCGCAGGTACGGCCGCCCGCTGGCCCTGCCCGCCCGGCCCCACCTTGAGCGCCGGCTGGGGCCTGGGGTGGTGGTGGAGAAGCACCGGCCCCGGGTCGCGCCACGGCCGCCCGCATGTCCCCGAGTCCGGCTGGAAGCCCCGCGGCCCCTGCTCTGGGGTCAGAGGCCCGGCCGAGGGAGACCCGGGGCCTGCGGCCAGCGCCTCGCCATGCAGACTCGGGGCTCCTCTCCAGGCCGCCTGAGCTGGGGGGCCCTCCCCCGAGGAAGGCCATCCTGTCGCTGAGCGGCCTCAGCTACGGCGTCGTCAGAGTTGACACGGAGGAGAAGCTGTCCGTCCTCGCCGTCCAGGACGTGGGGCGGGCGGTGCCCGGAGGTGAGGGTGGGCCTGGGCACGGGGCCGGGAAGCTGCTCTGCGTCTCCCTGGGCAGGCTGGTCGGGGCGCAGGGTCGGGGCTCCCGGGAGGGCGTGGGGGAGCCCAGCGCCGGCCGGGTCATGCCCCAGGTTCCTCCGGCCCGGGGGTCCGGCCTTGTTTGCTGAGCGGCCGGATCAGGAGGCCGGCGGGGCTCCTTGGCAGGAAGGGCTACTGGCCCCTGGGGCTGCAGCCCGTGGAGGGCTCTGGCACCTGGCTGGGTGGGCCAGTGGCCTCGGGACGGGGGTGGCCAGACGTCAGCTCCCAGTGCTGGGAGGGGTGGCGGCGGGAGCCCCCGTCCAGGCGCGGCCCGGCCCAGGCGCGGGCAGGCAGCAGGTCGGGCCTCCCTGGGCGTCTCCGTGCCCGGGCAGGGGCGGCCCCGGCACGTCCTTGGCTCAGGACCGCGCTTCGTCCTCAGCCCGCGTGTGCGTCGTGAAGGTGGACGGGGCCCCCATCCTCTGCAAGACGGACGAAGTCGGGGAGCTCTGCGTCGACTCCTGCGGCACCGGCTCGGCCTACTACGGCCTGCTGGGCATCACGCGGAGCGTCTTCGAGGTCAGAGCCGCTCGGCCCTGCGACCCCGCGGCGGGCTGCGGTGGGGCCGGGGCCGTGGGGCCGCGAGCGGAGCCGGGGGTGCTGCCCACCAGGGCCTTGGCCGGGCGTGCCGTCCCGCAAGCCGTGGCCTGCCTGCTGCCCTGTAGACCGTCCCGGTCACTGCGGAGGGCACGCCCGTCTCTGAGAGGCCTTTCACCAGGACGGGGCTGCTGGGCTTCGTCGGGCCCGTGAGTGCGCTGCTGCCGGCACCGTGTGGGGACCCCGGGGGCCGGGGGAGCCGGGTGCAGTCCAGGTGGGGGGGCCCCTCCGTCCTCGCCAGGTGGGCGTCCAGGACATTCTGAGTGACCGCTTCTCCACGTCACATCTGGACCCAGAGTTCCCCAGGCCCACGAGCCCGTCCCCGCCGGGGGGTGGGCCGTGGTGGGGCCTCGCCCCGGGGGGCCGCGTTGCCCGTGGACCCTGGAGCCGCGTGCGGGACGGCTGTGACGAGCGTCCACCCAGAGCGCCCCGAGTTCGAGGACCCTGCGCGTCGCCCTTTGTGGGCTCTGCCCCCAGCTCTGGCCTTTCCTGTGCTGGCCGCCCGGTGCCCACTCGCTCCCACTGGCGCAGGACCCTCGTCCCCAGCTGCCCTGCCTGCGCCCTGGGCGCGTGTGCGCGGCTGTGCCAGCGCTCTGGCCACGCCCCTCACGGGCTGGCCGCGGCCGCCGACTGCCCCTCGCCTTCAGGATCACCTGGTCTTTGTCGTGGGCAAGCTGGACGGGCTGATGGTGGTCGGCGCCCGCAGACACAGCGCGGACGACGTCGTGGCCACCGCGCTGGCCGTGGAGCCCATGAAGTTTGTCTACAGAGGCAGGTGATGCCGCGCCCCGGCGCCCCGACCCACAGGCCTCAGAGCCCCGTCGGGAAAGCCGCGCGCGCGAGAAGCCACTGCGTTTGCGGCGAGGGGCAGTCGCGTCCTGCTGCCCACTCAGCCCGAGCCCCGCGCCCGGCCGGCCCCGCAGCGGGTCCTCCCCTCTGGGCCATGGCCCCTGCTCTCCGCCCGGGCCCCGGCCTGGGCCTGCCTGCCCCCGGGCCGTGAAGGGTCACCAGGGCCTCGGGGGTCAGCGCCGCCTCCAGCGCCCAGCTGACAGTGGCCGGCAGGGTCGTGTGGGTAGGTGGGGGAGGCCCGCCTCCCCTCTGCCTGGTCAGGGGCGTGCGCCTGCTCCCAGCGCCCCGGGGGGCAGCCCCCTGCAGCCCCCAGGGCCAGGCTGAGTGCCCCCTGCACCGCGGTATGAGGGTGCCCGGGACCAGCTGGGGGGAGGGGTACTGGGGGCAGCAGGCAGCGAGGCAGGAGGGCACGGCCGGGCAGTCGTGGGCAGAGTGCAGCGTGGTCAAGCAGGCCACGACTGGGAGCAGAGGGCCTGGGGGACTCGTGGGGGGGCGGGATCAGGCGTGGGTGTTGGGGGGCCTGGGGTGGCCGGGGCCGGGGTGGCCTGCTCCGCCCGAGGGAGGCCGTGGAGGGAGGCTCATGCCAGGCTGCCAGGAAAAGCCTCTCCAGCAAGTGTGGACGGAGGCAGTGTGGACGGGAGGGCTGGGGGTGGACACTGCCCACCGGGCAGACGTGGCGTTCGCCTTCTGCAGGGCACTCCCACCGTGGCCTCCGCCCGTGGGAGTCCAGACGCAGCTTCCATGTGGCGCCGGCGTCACTTGGCCTTGAATGTCTTCAGACCGTGCGGGGCCGTGCGGGGGCTCAGCTGGGCTGGGGCCGGGCCGTCCCGGGGGGCTGCACCCGGCCGCGGCAGTCACGCGTCCCGCCCCGCAGGATCGCCGTGTTCTCCGTGCCGGTGCTGCACGACGAGCGGATCGTGGTTGTGGCCGAGCAGCGGCCCGACGCCTCGGAGGAGGACAGCTTCCAGTGGATGGGCCGCGTGCTGCAGGTGGGCCTCGCGGGGGCCCAGGGCCGCCCCTGGCACGGAGCCCCGCCACGTCCCGCCTCAGTCCCCCCCGGGACAGGCCGGCGCCACCCCTGCGTGCAGCGGCGCATGGCCCAGCACCCTGACCTGTGAGGACGGGGCGGCCTCGGCAGGGTCCCCGTCCTCCACCTGGCGTGGGCCCGGGGTCTGCGGCTGGTCAGGCAGGCTGGGGTGAGGGCTGCTGAGACGCAGGTGCTAAGCTCCGGCCACAGCGAGGGGGGTGCCCTCTCTGGCCGCGCGCTCACGGGGACTCGGGCACAGCCGGGTTGAGAGGTTCACGCGGTGAGCCCCTCAGGCTGCTCTTGGCAGCGGACAACTGCCCCGCTGCCTGCTGGCCCGAGAGGCCGAGCCCTGTGCGGCTGCAGTCGGCTCCAGCCCCCGTGGACGCGCCCTGGGCCCCCGGCCCCTCTCCGCGGCCTGTGTTCCGCCGGCCCGGCCTGACGTCAGCGCCCCCCAGGCCGTGGACAGCATCCACCGGGTGGGCGTGTACTGCCTGGCCCTGGTTCCGGCCAACACCTTGCCCAAGGCCCCGCTTGGTGGCATCCACGTTTGCGAGACCAAGCAGCGCTTCCTGGAGGGGCGGCTGCACCCCTGCAGCGTGCTCATGGCCCCGCACGCCTGCGTCACCAACCTGCCCCGGCCCCGCCAGAGGCAGCCAGGTCAGCCGTGCGCGCGCCCGTCTCGCTTGGGGACCCCAAGTCGGGGCCTCGGAACTGGGGGCCGTCCCCATCCTCCTGCTGAGCGGCCCCTGGGGTCGGTGGGGCTTTCCCTCTGGAGGCCTGAGCCCAGGGCGGGGGTGGGGACCCGGGGCACTGACCAGCCTCGGCCTTGGGGCGCCGCCTGCGCCTGGGGCCTCCCACACCTGGGTGCTCGGGGGGCCTGGGCACGCGCCGTGGCGGTTCCCGCGCCCTTGGCGAAGGGCCCGACTTGCTGTTGCCCAGATGGCAAAAGCAGCGGAAATGCTGACGACACCGAGAGCTTGGCCCGGACGGTCCAACCGGCCCCTCTGGGGCTCTGGAGTGTCCTGGGGTGGAGAGCTGACCGCTCGGGCTGGCCGGGGGTGCGGGTAGCCGGCAGGCGCAGAGCCTCACTGTGGCGCCCCCCAGAGGTCGGCCCCGCCTCCATGGTCGTGGGGAACCTGGTCGCGGGCAGGAGGATGGCGCAGGCCTCGGGCCGGGAGCTGGCGCAGCCGGAGGACGGCGACCAGGCGCGGAAGGTGAGGCGCCCTGGGGGGTGGGGGCTGCCCACCGGCCCGCTGACGCCCCTCTCCGCGCAGTCCCTGTTCCTGCCCGACGTGCTGCAGTGGCGGGCCCAGGCCACCCCCGACCACCCCCTGTTCCTGCTGCTCAGCGCCAAGGTGAGGCCGGCCGTGCGGGGCGGCGCCGGGGCCCGTGTCCAGGGCCGCGGGGCTGGCTGGGCGGCCGCTCGCTGGCCCCGGCTTGGGAGCGAGGAGTCTGGTCCGCTGTGACCCAGGCCTGCGGCCCCCGTGGTGCAGGAAGGCGCCTGGGGGCCCTCCTGGTGGGCGGGGGGAGTTGGCGCTGGCCGCGGGCCCCGCAGGCCGCAGGGGCTTCTCATCGTCCACGTGTCTGGGCAGGGCGCGCGCCGGGGGCGGTCAGCGGGCGCTGGCGTGTCGCCCCACGGTGCCCTGAGATGCTCCAGCGGAGGCCCAGGGCCCGTCCCGGGGCTCTGACCGAGGGCAGCGGCTGCCCGCGTCCCCGCTGCTGGCCTGGCGCTGCGTCACGAGGGCCAAGTGACCAGCCTGTGTGGGCCCGGCCGCTCTGCACTGACCTCTGATGGCCTCCAGGGCACCGTCACCAGCACCGCCACCTGCGTCCAGCTGCACAAGAGGGCGGAGAGGGTGGCCGCAGCCCTGACGGAGAAGGCGCAGCTGGACGTCGGCGACCACGTGGCCTTGGTGTACCCCCCAGGTGAGCACGTGCCCCGCGGGGCCAGTACTTGCACGTGGCCACGGCCAACAGCTCAGGGTACACCCTTCCCTCCACACCCCGACTTTTGCATCCTGACCTTTGTACCCCTGCTGTGGTCCTCACCGCCCAGCGGGTGGCCAGCCTGGGCCCTGCGAGGCTGGCGAGCGGCCCCCGCCGTGGGATGCCTTGCCCCAGAGGTCAGCGAGGCGGCTGAGCTCCGCCGTGGGGCCGGGGCGCCCCAGGCCGGCCGTGCTCCTCGGGGTGGGGGAGCCCGAGGCCGCCTCCGCGCGTGACCTGGGCGCAGAGCCCCGCTCCCTGGCGGCGCCAGGGCAGTGCTGCGGGGGCTGCGGGGAGGGCCCGGGCCCCGGGACGCCCGCTGTCTGCGCGGCATCCTGTCTCCAGCTCCAGCCCGAGGGCGGCTGGCTGACCCCAGGCCGCCCCCTGCAGGCGTGGACCTCATCGCCGCTGTCTACGGCTGCCTGTACTGCGGCTGCGTGCCCGTCAGCGTGCGCCCCCCGCACCCCCGGAACCTGGCTGCCACGCTGCCCACCGTCAAGATGATCGTGGAGGTGCGTGGGGGTGGGGCCGCAGGGGGACCGGGACCCGCCCCCGCCTTACCCCACGCTCCGCAGGTCAGCCGGGCCGCCTGCGTCCTCACCACGCAGGCCATCGCGCGGCTGCTCCGCTCCAAGGAGGCCGCCGCCGCCGTGGACGTCCAGACCTGGCCGAGCATCCTGGACACAGGTGGGTGTGCGGGAGGCGAACCGCCCCAGATAGGGCGCCGCGCAGGGCTGGCCGGGGGCGGGGACCGCAGGGCGGGGCGCACGGCCGGGGGCGTTGGCACGCTCCCTGCAGTGCCTGCTGGGCTGTCCCGCTGGGCTGCCCCACAGCCCCGGTCACTGCCGTGGCCACCCCCGCCTCGCCTCGCCTCGGCCTGTCCGGTCGCAGGAGCCCCCGCCCCACGGGATTCGGGGCGCGAAGAGGCTGCGGGACGAGGCGCCTGCGGCGTCCACGCTGCCCGGTCCTGGCTCTGCGGCCTGCGCCCCGGACCTTGCTGGGGGCCCAGGCGTGCTGGCTGTACCCCCGCCCCCACCCGCGCTGGGCCTCTGGGGCTGAAGGAGGCTGCGGCTGCCGCACCCCCAGGACGCGCCTCTCCCGCGCAGACGACCTCCCCAAGAGGAAGGTGGCCGGCGTGTTCAGGCCCCCGGCGCCAGATGTGCTTGCGTACCTGGACTTCAGCGTGTCCACCACGGGGATGCTTGCGGGGGTGAAGGTGAGGCGCCCCAGCCTGGCCGGCGTCCCCAAGGCCTCAGCCACCTCTAGACCTGGGCGCCCGCCTGGGGCCACACGTGTGGGCGCCCGCCTGCGCTCGGGGTCTCGGGGGTCGCTCAGCTGTGCTGAAGGGGTAAGTCTGCGTGGCCCTGAACGGCTGGTGCCTCCCCCCACTACCGAGCAGCATTTCGTGCCCCCCGAGACATCCCGCGACCCCTGCAGGCGTCTCGTGCCCCCCAGGCCTCCCGCACCCCCAGGCGCCCGCCAGACGCCCCGCCCTCCCTGCAGATGTCCCACGCCGCCGCCAGCGCCCTGTGCCGCTCCGTCAAGTTGCAGTGCGAGCTGTACCCGTCCCGGCAGGTCGCCATCTGCCTCGACCCGTACTGCGGCCTCGGCTTCGCCCTGTGGTGCCTGTGCAGGTGAGGGCCGCACAGGGCGCGTCAGGCGCCGGCCGGTGGGGCGCAGGTGAGCGCGGGCGGCGGGGGGAGCTGGGCACACAGGTGCGTGTCCCGGCGGGGGCCGGCCCCCCGCTGTGCCCGCCCGCGGGGTACTGTGCTCTGCGTTTAGACCTTCGCCAGAAGGTCTTTGGGGGACGGTGCCAAGGTTAGGCTGGGTGTCTCAGAGGCGGGGGGCAGAGCGACCCCAGACCGTGGGGCTCCGGGTCCCGCGGGTCCTGGGTGCTGGGCCTGCAGGCTGAGCTGCCGCCTCCGCAGTGTCTACGCCGGTCACCAGTCGGTGCTGGTGCCCCCGCCGGAGCTGGAGAGCAACGCGGCCCTGTGGCTGTCGGCCGTCAGCCAGTACCGGGCCCGCGTCGCCTTCTGCTCCTACTCGGTGATGGAGGCCTGCACCCGGGGCCTGGGCGCGCAGACCGGCGCCCTCAGGGTGAGTGTGCCCCGCGGGCGGGCAGGTGGGGGGCGGGGGTGGGGGCGCGGGCGCAGCCCGGAGCTCAGGACGCCCGCCGCCTGCAGGTGAAGGGGGTGGACCTGTCGTGCGTGCGCACCTGCGTGGTGGTGGCGGAGGAGCGGCCCCGTGTTGCGCTGACGCAGTCCTTCTCCAAGCTCTTCAGGGGCCTGGGCCTGCCCGCCCGCGCCGTGAGCACCACCTTCGGGTGCAGGGTCAACGTGGCCATCTGCCTGCAGGTGAGGGGCACGGGCCTCGCGGCACAGGGCAGGGCCGGCAGCGTCCGCCGCGGCCTGGATACGGGCGGGCCTCCCCGCCCAGGCCGTCAGCCCCGGAGGGCTCTGCTGACCGCACCAGCTCCGACCTCGCTGGGCGGGCACCGATCCCCGCTGCTCCCGCGCCCGGGTGGAGTGCAGAAGCCGCTGCCCGCTGGGTGCCCGCGGGGCGTGCCAGCAGGCGGGGCGGGTGCCCTGCCGTGCCCCTCACGCCGCTGCTCTGTTTGTGTCTCCCGCTTCTCCCCGCCCTGCTCTGCTGGCCTCTCGCCTCTGTCAGCCCAACAGGCTGGGAAAGCTGGCTGAGCAGGTATGACCCGCTCGGCCCCGGCAGCGGCGTCAGGCCAGGGCTCTGACACTCGGGTGGACCCGCCCGGCAGCGAGGCCGGCCTGGCCCGGGCGGGGCGCTGGGGCGCGGTCTCGGGTCCTCCAGGATGAGGCCGAGCACATCTGGTCACCGGAGATGGGCTCCCTCGGCCTCGAGTGGGGTCGGCATCTAGGGCCAGTCGGGCAGGGACACGGGGGGCCGGCGGTGCCTGCAGGGGGGCTGGGATGGCCCCGACGCGGCTGGAGCCCAGTGTCTGCTGCTCCCCTCCCAGGGCACGGCCGGCCCGGACCCTACGACGGTCTACGTGGACACGAGGGCCCTGCGGCACGACAGGTGAGGCCCACCGCGCGCCCCCGGCCGTGTCCTCGCTGCCCTGGGGGGCCGCCCCCCGCTGGGATGGTGGCTGGAGACTGGGAGCTGCCCGCGCTTTTTTTTTTTTTAATTTTTTTTTTTTTAAATTTTATTTTATTTATACATACAAGCTGGGGTATAGGCCAGAGGCGTGGGGTGGCGAGAGGGTTCACCAGAGACAGAGTGGGGGGCAGAACAGACAGATCAGAAACACACTGCTGAGGGGAGCAGCGGGCGAAGCAGGAGAGGTCTGCCGCACCATGTGGGATTCTCCCCGGCCGGGCGTCGAACTCTTATCGCCGCTGCTGACAGCTCCACAGCGCAGCGCTCAACCGCTCAACCGCTGCGCCACCGGGGAGGCCCTGCTGGCGCTTTTCTCTGGCCAGCGCGGGGCGGGGCAGGGCCGGGCCTCCGGGGTGGGGTGGGGCGGGCGGGGCGGGGCCTCCGGGGCGGGGCCCACAGCCGCGGTCCGTTCCCCGCAGAGCTGGCCCCGAGAGGGCCCCTAGTGTCTGCTGTTTTACGCCAAAGTCTCCCCCGTTAACTTCCAGGGTGCGTCTGGTCGAACGGGGCTCCCCGCACAGCTTGCCGCTGACGGAGTCTGGGAAGGTAGGGAAGTGGGGCGCACGCTTCCCCTGGTGTGCGGCCCCCTGCGCCTGCCGCGGCCGCCCTCGTGCCAGCCCGGCTGCCTCCGCCCCCACGGCCAGACCCGGGGCCCACGAGCCCCCGGGCGCCCCGGAAGAAGCTGCAGCTGCCCTGGGGGCCGCCAATGGCAGGCGGGGATCCTCAGTAGGGGTGCAGGGCTTGGAGGGCGGGAGGGCCGGGGGTGGGGTGGGGAGGGTCCCGCCGGCCTGCGCGCAGGCGGCCACACGGGGAGGCCGTAGCGGACCCGGAAGGGCCGTCCCACCGGGCAGGGGCAGGGTCTGGCGCTGAGGGGCCGCGGAGCTGCCTCTCGCCCACCTGCGGGTCCCCGATCCCCAAGTTTACACACGGGACGGCCCACGGGGCGTCTCCGGCCACTCAGGTCTCTCCGTCGCTCCTGGCAGATCCTCCCGGGGGTGAAGGTCATCATCGCCCACACCGAGACCAAGGGGCCCCTCGGCGACTCGCACCTGGGAGAGGTGAGCCCCGGTCTGCGCGGAGCGGGGCGCACGCGCTTTGGGGAGCAAGCAGAGCTCTGCGGCTCCCCCTCGTGCTCCGGGGCCCGCGTTGCTGGGTGGGATCTCGGGGCCCTAGGGTGGGCCGCCCCCGGCTGCCCCACAGGCCAGGGAGCCTCGGTGCCCGGCCCTGGAAGGGTCAGCAGCAGCAGACGGTGCCGAGCGGCTGCTGCCCAGGCTGGGGCCGGCGGGCAGAGGCTGCCGTGCAGGTGCGTCTGGGTTCTCGGCAGTGGCGGGTCCTCTGCCCGGCCCTCTAGGGGAGGACAGCGCCGCCCGCACCCGCTGGGGCCGCGTCTCTGCCCGGCCCCGGGCCCCGGCCTCCCCTCCCTGTGGGCCTCCCCCAGCGGAGAGCAGGTGCTGTGGACCCTGGATGGCCTGTTGGGGCAGCAGCAGCCCCGACGTGGTTGCCAGGGCTGTGCCGGACCACCTGTCCCTCGGAGCGGTCCGGGGCGTGGCTGAGGGAGGGGGCAGTGCCGCCCTGCCCGGGACGGGCCTCTCCCGCGCAGCCGGCCCGCAGGGTCAGCGTGCGGGTTCCTCCGGCCCTGCAGAGAAGGGCTTCTCCGGGAGATGCCCCCATCCTTGGCGGGTGTGGACGTGGCGCCTGCGTCGCAGCCTGGTGCGGCCCCCGCCCGGGCATGCTGGACGCTGCCCGTGCCCCCAGCAGCGGGTTCACGCCCTCGTCCTGCCCAGATCTGGGTGAGCAGCCCCCACAACGCCACCGGCTACTACAGCGTGCCCGGGGAGGACGTGCTCCACGCAGACCACTTCAGCGCCCGGCTGAGCTTTGGGGACACCCAGACCGTCTGGGCGCGGACCGGCTACCTGGGCTTCCTTCGGCGCACGGAGCTGACGGACGCCAGCGGAGGTGAGGGCTGCTCTCGGCCCTGCAGCGTGCGCCCTGGTGCCCGGACGGGACACGCCGGTGGCGTTCTCTGAGAAGGACTTCCGTGCCCGCCCGGGCGTCTGCCGGACAGGGCGGCAGTACCCCCGCTGACCCATCAGGGACAGCCAGGCTCCGGGCCACGCAGGTCAGCCCGGCAGGGTTTGCAGAGGCCGCAGGTTGACCCGGACTTAGTCACGCGCATTCGCACGTGGACTCAGCTTCCCGGAGGGGGGGGCGCGGGGGGGGGGGGGCGGCAGAAGCCCCTCAGGGGATGGCCCAGGGCGCCGACTGCGTGCTGAGCGCCTGCGCGGTTGCAGAGCGGCACGACGCCCTGTACGTCGTGGGGGCCCTGGATGAGACGCTGGAGCTGCGGGGCCTGCGGTACCACCCCATCGACATCGAGACGTCCGTGACCCGCGCACACAGGAGCATCGCTGAGTGGTGAGGGCCGGCCTGCCCCGGGGCCCCGCCCCCGCCGCCCGGGCCCCGCCCCCACCGCCCGGGCCCCGCCCCCACCGCCCGGGCCCCGCCCCTTGCCGCCCCAGGGCCCCGCCCCCCGGGCCCCGCCCCCCGCCGCGCTCAGCAACCTGCTCCGCTCCCCCGGCGCTGCGCGTGTCTTGCCCAGTGTCTCCTCGCCCTGATCAGTGTAACCCAGAGACGTTTCCACCCGCATGGGCAGGGTGTCAGGTGTCCAGCCACCTGCTTGTCCTGTGCGGTCCCCGATTTAAATGTCACGTGGCGGCTCCCTGCGCAGGGGACCACGGCACGGGAGCTGCGCGGGGGCGGCGGGCAGTCGTGTCCGCGCGGCCATCACCCACCGCGCCTCGCCTGTCGTGCCCGCAGCGCCGTGTTCACGTGGGCCAACCTGCTGGTGGTGGTGGTGGAGCTGGACGGGCAGGAGCGGGACGCGCTGGACCTGGTGGCGCTGGTGACGGGCGCCGTGCTGGAGGAGCACCACCTGGTGGTGGGCGTGGTGGTCATCGTGGACCCCGGCGTCATCCCCATCAACTCCCGCGGCGAGAAGCAGCGCATGCACCTGCGCGACGGCTTCCTGGCCGACCGGCTGGACCCCATCTACGTGGCCTACAACATGTGAGCGCGGCCGCCTGCTCCCTGGCAGGCGCGGGCTGGGCGGCTGTTCTCTGCTGCATTGCGAGTTTGCACATTTTAGCCTAAAAAGGTTTTGGTTTAAAGAACAGCTATTTATTCCCACATCCAAGGACAAACAGAATTTATGCTGGAAGAACAGGGACCCCTGGCTCCACGCAGCCGCACGTCCCCGCCAGGCGCCCCGCCCCGCGGCCACTGGGGGCCGGGCTGCGCCGCGCGGAGGGGGAACCAGCTCAGCCCTAAACCGCCGTCCGGCTCCCGCCCCCGCCGGTGAGGCTGCTGGCTCTCATCACAGCTCCAGAGTCTTCTCGCCACGCAGGGGTCCCCGTTATTTTTATTCCAAGTCAGGTTGGGGGCGTCGGCAGTGAGGCCCCGCGGCCCTGGCATGGCGGCGTTGGCGGGGTGTCCGGCCCGGCCCCCACCGAGTCTCGTGCCTATTAGGGCTCGCTAAACTGCATTCGGTTATTTTATTCGAATTTGCCTAGCACCAGTGATACAATATTACAGGGAATCTAAACGAAAGAAGAGAATGTAAAATCTGTTAGGTGTTTCTAAGAACTTGAAGTCAAGCTTGAGTCTAAGCCAGATTATTTTTATATCGCTAACAAAGACTATGTGAGGAGGGTGTTGGGGTTTGGGGCCGAGGGAGGGGAGGTTCCTGCATGCTTCACGGAGCCTGCCCGGTCCAGCGCCCGAGGCCAGGGCTGCCCCGACCCGCCGTGACCGCGGGGGCGTGTGGCCTGTCTGGATCCGGAGGTCCTTGCTAGGCTTCGAGGCTGGTCCCTCCCGGCTGGAGAGGATGGCCCTCCCCGGCCCCCTCCCTGGCCCTCCCCGGCCCCCTCCCTGGCCCTCCTGGCCCCCGGGGAGGCTAGGGGCGGCCGGCGGGGGCAGGCTGGGGGGTGGCTGTGAGGAACGCGTGGGAAGAGTCACTCTGGGTTCTGTGTCTCGAGTTTTTTATATCATCATGTTAATAAAAGTCATATGATTGTTTGTAACTCTGCATTTTGAAATGTGTGACGGGGTCTAAAATCTCCCCAGCGGGGTGTATTTTCGCGCGTTTCTTTTTGACGAATGTGAAGGTGATAGGCGCGCAGCGTCCAATCGGCAGCCCGGCGGCTTCGAGCTCGCGCGACTCGTCTCAGGGACCCATGCTTCCTTTTTGAATTTTCTACAAGATTAGGGTTGTCTACTTTTATAATCGGCTTTTGTACTTAATAAACCTCAGACCTGCTCTGTCCGCACGTTCTCCCGCGTGTTTCCGTGGTGTCTGCGCCCCCACCGACCGGGCTCCAGGCTCCGGCGGGAGCGCGGGGCGTTTGCTCGGACAGCCAGAGCCCGGCCGGCCGTGTGTCCACGCCGCGAGGCGTCGCCGGGCTCTGCCTCCCAGGCTCGGAGTGCTCTTCTTTCAGGTGAGCTCTGTTCAGGTGAGCTCTGTTCAAGCTGCAGAATCTCAGGACAACGAGAACTGCCAAAGTTCTCGTCCTGAGATTTTGTAGCTTGATTGGCAGGACCTTTTATGTTTGTTTGAATTTTGTTTTATTTTTGTGTAAAAGAGCCAGGGTGCAGGCTAGAGGTGCGGGGGTTAGAGGGCTCCCCAGAAACGGAGTGGGGAGAGCAGAACAGAGCAGGCGGATCCACTGAAATCCACTGCTGAGGGGCAGCGGGGAGACGGGCGAGGTCTGCACGCCCTGGGGGAAGCTCCCTGGCTGGGGACTGAACTCAGGCAGTGACCGCCGGAGACTGACCCCAGGCCGGCGGGGGCCCAGGGCCACTTGACGTTTAGAATGACCTGCACTCGCTTCACCTTTTCTAGTGGGACATTTGGGTCTTGCTCCATTTGTTTCAATTCAGGTCATTTTCTAAATGTTCTCACTGTTGTTTCATGGCTGACCTTGGCTGCTCGTGCCTCATCCCAGACTGCAGCGTAGCTGGTCTGTCCCGAAGGGCCTCCAGGGCGGGCAGCATGGCCGGGCAGCAGAGGGGCAGGTGGCCTCGCGTGCTCAGCTCCTGCCAGGCAGGCCTCGCAGGGAGGCCCAGCGGGCCCAGCGGCCACGCCCCTGCCCGGCACCGGCGGTCCCTGCTGTGCAGAGAGCAGCGTCCTCTTTCTGAGGCCGCTTTACTCTGTGCCCAAGATCATCGTGTTTTGGGTCTTCGGTGGGTCAAGAAACACTTTCTCTTTAGCCTGAATGCAGCAGCGGGTTGCGCCGCGTGGTGACGCCCGCACTCTGACCCTCATTCGGCCGCGGAGTTTAACCACGTGCAAAACGTCTCACCAGGTGTTTTCCGTTGTTTTGCTTCTTAGCACTTAAACTGGCCAGGCGGCGCGGCTTTCCTCCCTCCCCCCCCTCCCTCCGTGGCCGCACAGCCTGCAGCCCCCCTCCTCCCACGCCCGCCCCCCAGACCCAGCCCTCCTCTCAGTGACAGCGCCTTCCGGAACCTCGAGCTGCTCTGCACTTTGGCGGGCTGCGCAGAGAGGCATGGAGTTCAGCATCCCTGGGCAGGCTGCCGATGCGGGCCCCTCCCCGACTCGCGGGCGCTGAAAGGCCAGATCCCGTGACTGTGCCCTTTGCAAGCTGATGGGCTGCTCTGCGGGGAGAGGGGACGCCGCCAGCAGCTGAGGGCCGGACAGGGTGCCCGGCCAGGTGGGGAGTGGCCGCACACGGGAGGGAGGTCGCTGCTCACGCCGCAGCCTGAGCCGTTCACAGATACGGTGGCCAATACAAGGGATGAAAACTTTTTAAAGAGCCGGACATTTAAAGCCTTTGGGAGTTACCCTAAGGACTTACAGCGGATGCTGTTAACGCTTCGTGGTCCGCTCCGTATCAGCACGTGTTTCTGTCACCAGTGTCAGGCGGCCGCTCACGTATTAATACGTGTTCATCTCGTCTCCGGTTTTTCACGCCACGGTGGATTGATTTGGAACTATTAGGGGCTATTTCTTTGATCGTCCTCAGTCTAGGAGCTTTACACATTGTTTTGGTGAAAGTGTTTCATGAGAGATAGTACAGTTTTTTTAATATCCAGTCGTTCAGGAGTTGCGTGTGTTTTATTGATGCTTCTACCATTCATGCGGTGGCACAGAAAATGGCCGGCCCCGGGGCTGGTAAATTGAAAGGGCACCGGCACACAAAGTGTTAACATCTATGCATGAGAGTCAGTAGAAAAGCAAGTTTGTTGTTTGAGCCAGAATCTTTCCCTCCCCATCCCAGCCGAGCAGGCAGAAACTGCGCCCCAGACTGCACCCCAGAACTCTGCCTCGCCACTGAGGAGGTGGATCTCCCATCCAGCCTCCGCCCAAGGAGCGGAGCCTCCAGAGAACGCCCTCGGAAAGGGATGCCACGGGGAACACGGACCCTGGTCCCCGGGCCCTCATGAGGGGCAGCTCCATGCCAGGAGAGGCTGCTGGGGAGACCCCGGCTGGGTCCCTCTCCACAGCTCCTGGGGCGGGGCGTCACAAGTCTGCAGCCATCCCCCTCCCAGGTCCAGAAACCTTTGCTGACTGGGAGCCACAAGCCGTAAAACAGCCGCTGAGCCTCCCCAGAGGGGTGGCCGCATGTGCCCAGGCTGGAGCAGCTCAGCCCCTCAGCAGCGAAAACAAGTTGTGCTGGGCCCGGCTGAGATGGGGCTTGTAGAGTCAGTGAAGGTACGGGATAAAGGACAGGCCAGCTGGTTTGCAGGAGACCCAGAGAGCCGGGGAGAGCTCCTGGGGCTAGACGCGTCTCAGACGCTGACCTTGGCGGTGCGGAGTCAAGCACACTGAGCTGTAGCGCAGCGCAGGCTGTGGAGCGCGTCGGAAGCAGCTCTCGGCAGCTGCTGGACTTAACCGCTGGTGTGGTCAGAGACTAGAGAGCCTGCTGAGGCCACGGCTGCCCAGGTGCACACCTGCAGCGTCACTCCCTCAGCAGCACCATTAGAAGTTTAGCACTGTGGGGGCCACACACTCACTAGGGTCATTAAATGAGAAAACAGAGACTCCCCCCCCCCCACCATGGGGCTGTGGCGAGAACCCAGAGTCGCTGCAGTGTGTTACCTAAATTGTCCCGTTTCTATCCGAAAATTGTGAAATGTAAGGAAACAAAGTGACTCAATCAGGAAAAAAGAAAACAACGGAAGCTGCCCATGAGATCAAGCAGATGTCAGAGTTAACAAAACTTGAAAGTGGCCTTTTCAATGGCACAGAACTGAGGGAAATCGTGATTACAGAAGTAGAGAGCGGACAATGTCACATCGAACAGTATCAACCAGGAGACTGAAGTATACCATCTACAGATGTCATTTCTGTAAATGTGTCTAATTTTTTTTTTTTAAATACATACAAGCTGGGGTACAGGCCAGAGGTGTGGGGCGGCGAGAGGGTTCACCAGAGACAGAGTGGGGAGCAGAACAGGCAGATCAGAAATACACTGCTGAGGGGAGCAGGGAGAGGTCTGCTGCCCCATGTGGGATTCTCCCCGGCCGGGCGTCGAACTCGCGTCGATAACCGCTGCGCCACCGGAGAGGCCCTAAATGTGTCTAATTTACATTGTATAAAAATATGTAGCACTTACATAGATGAATACTTGTAAAAGAACCGAATGGAAATTCACGGAGTTGGGAAGTATAGCAGCAAGCAAGAAATGATTCACTTAGAGGGGCTTCAACAATACTTTCTGACAGCAAGGATTACCAGAATTGAGGCTAGACCTGTAACCGGGCCGAGTCCAAAGTCCAGTAAAGGTCGTGCCCCTTGGAGGGGGTCTGCTGATGAGAATGAACAGCCCCAGGGAAAATGCTAAGTTTGCAGTTTGGGGGGGTGGAGTTTCTGGTAAGAAATAAAAGGGAATGAAGGAGGAGACTGAGTCACCATGATGTAGGAGTGGAAGAGGCGGTTGCCATGCTGAAGGAATAGAGGAAGCAACCGCCATGATGCAGGAAAAGAAGCGGCAGAAAATGTAGCCGCCAAGATTGAGAGTTTGGAAATCAGATGCCAGAAGTTTTGGGCAGCCAGGATATAGATTGAGCGTTTTTGGAATCTTCAGTGACTTTGGGACCAGCGACTTCGGAGGCTTTGCAAGTAGCTGAGGGAAGGAAACTGCTACGTTTTGTCTTTACTGCAGCGGAAGGAAGAAGACAGAGGCCCGAAACGGCGACTTCCTAAAATGCGCGAGTGCAGTCTGGGGGGCCGTCTGGCCGCTGTAGTTGCTGTTTGCAGTGTTGTTGGCCTGGTGCTGTGCTGGGGTACCACAGCAGTTTCTGGAGCATCTCCAGTTGTGTCCTGTGCCGTCCTTGTGAGTTGGAACCCGGCCTACAGTCTGGCTGTTGCGCATCTGGAGAAGAAGGAAGATGCCATTTTGGAATCGTGGCCTATTGTTTGGAAGAGGAGCTCCATGTCAGCAGTGGCGGGAAGACGCCACCTTTGTTACTTTTCTGGGACTTAAAGGACTGGACATTGCTTTAAGTAATGAAATACATTAACTTCAGTAATTCTTTGCTTTTCCCTGTTTGTTAAGAAAATCCCATTGTTGTTGTTCCTTAAGACTGAGTAGTCTTGCAATTGTGCGCGTGGGTGCAGAACCAAGATAGTGACCGGTAAGCAATTTGGGCACTGCCTTTGGCCAAATTTTAAAGCCCCATTTTGCCCAGTATCAGAACCATAGATTACGTGATCTGAAAAACAGTGAAGACAAGAAAAGTGAGCAGTGTGTCAGAGGAATGTGGGACACCACTGTGCTCACCAACAGTATGTGCCATGAAATCCCCGCGCATCCGGCCTGGGCCTCGTGCAGACGGACAGACGAACGGACGGGAGCCTTCGCTGCTACGGTCGGGCCCCATGGGCGGTCCTGGGCCTGTCCCTCTGGGCTCCGCACCCAGACCCAGGCCGGCGGCCAGGAGGGGAGGCCTCTCCCTCTGCTGCTCGAGGTCAGCGGGTGCTGGAGGGCGTGCGGGACAGGGTGGCGTCGCTGGGGTCTTGTCCCCCTCCACACCATGCAGCGGGGGTCCCAGCCAGCCCACGCGGGACCAGGACGGTGGTGACCCCTCCAGTGGGTCTCAGCGGTGGGCGGGGAGCCCGCAGGTTCCCTGTCCCGGGGCGTGGGGGCCGCTGCACCAGCACAAGCCCGGGCCAGTCCCCCCAGCAGAGCCACGGGAGCCTCCCTCCCCCCCCCCGCCCCGGATGCCGCCCCTCCCTGCCCTGGGGTGCCGGGCCTCGGCTCTGGGGAGCCCTCGGCCACCCCCTCCCCAGTCTCGCAGGTGTTTAAAAGCCTCTGAGCTGCGTCACCAGTGCTTTTCATTTAATGCAAGTACAAGCAGACGGTTGGTTTGTGAATTTCCAAGTGTGCACCCTTAAAAACAAAACAGGAAAGGGCCGATAAGATGAATTCAGACGTTCCTGGAAGCGACTGGTAATACTTGTTAGTCGAGTAACTGAATGATCTGAAGCTTTGAATTCGTGCAGACAAAACCATAAATCCAGCTTCTCATGGGCCCTGACTCCACTAGGCTCAGTGCGGCACGTGGGACGTGGCGTCCAGCGCCAGCCGGGCTGGCGGGGGCAGGCCAGGGCGCCGCAGCGCTGCGGGGGCTCTTTGGGGCCCAGCCGGTCCCGGCCCCACTGCACTGTCCGCCCGCCTGTGGCCACAGGCCCTGCGCGAATTCCTCTGGGCCGCGGGGATTCTGCCGGTTCCGACTGGCGTCCAGGCCCAGCCTCTTCCCACGGAAACGGCAGCTTCGGTGTCGCCCTGGGTGACTGCAGCTCGGGCGCCCGCCCCTTCCCGGGGAGCTTTAGCCTTTGAATGCAGCGGAGACGGGGAAGCCCAGCGCCCCGGGGGCCGGTCAGCTGTTCCCGCCCAGTCCTGTGACGCGTCTGGAGGCCGCCGCAGGCCGCAGCCCCACCCTGGCCGGCCCTGACCGCCTTGCAGGCCCAGAGCCCGGGCCGGGCACACAGGGAGATGGCCGGGGGAGGGCCAGCAGGGTTGGGGCGGTTGCAGGCGGCGGCGGGAAGCGCATCTGGGCTCCACTCACGAAGCAAAGCCCCCCTCGCCGCCCCGGCCTGCCCGCTCCTGTCCCGGCCGGCCTGGGGCTCACTCTGGGGCTCACTCGTGCTCAAAGAATTCGTGGCATGCGCTGGTGACCACGGCGACGAAGGCCACGAACTCCTGGAAGTCGCACTCGCCGTCGCCGTCGCTGTCCAGCGCGTCCATGACTCTGTCCACCGCCTCCTGCTCTTTGATTTCCTGGGAAAGAAGAGAGGCGCCAGCTCGTTTAAACCGAATTAGGGGGCAGCAGTGGCCTGGCTTTTACAGTGTCAGAAACAACCTAAAATATGCAAAACGTTTTATGCAAAAGGACAGACAACAATAGCAGTTACCAACAGATAACAAACATGGAGTGTCCCCTGGGTCCCCAGGGGCCGTCTGGCCTCCTCTTCCTTCCCGTCTGCGGAGGCCCCGGCCTGGCCCACCCCCAACCCGCCCCGCCCCCAACCCCAGGGGGCGCGGCCTCGGAGACTCCTGCACGTGGAGACCCCTGGTTGGAGGCGTCCAGGGCTTTGAAAGTGGGTTTTGGTTTCTGGCCGAAATAGGTCTTGGGCTGCGCTACTTCTGGTGTTTTTTGCCACTTGAATTGTTTCCTGGATTCCCCGGGACTTTTCTGGACTGTTCTGCCCACAGCACCTGGCCGCAGGGGAACAACTTGCGGGCCTGGGGGGCGGGGGCGCAGGGGCAGGACCCCCGCGCGCAGCCACCCCGCCTGGGCTGGGAGGGCCCCTGACAGGGCCTGAGATCGCCGCTGAGGGCACCTCCCCTCCGGCCCTCCGGGCCAGTACCCCCAGGCCCCTGCCGAGCGTGGCCTGCTGGGAAGGGCGCCTGCCCCCCACGCTGACCTCCTGCGCGGAGTGCCCCATGCGCTCCAGCCCACCGCACCCGCACAGCGGCCCTCCCTGCAGTGCGCGCGGGCTCCGGAGGCCTCTGGGCGGCGGAAGCGGGCACCAGCCCGGCGAGGGAAACTGCCCGGCCGCTGCCCCAGCGCATGTGCGCTGCTTGGGACTGGAGCTCCCTGGCCAGCCCTTGGGGGTGGGGCCTGCATGGACACGCCCCACAGCGGGGGCAGCCCCCCACTGCAAGAGGGGGGTCCTCAGGAAGGGGGAGTGCCCCAGGACCCCACCCCTCCTCAGGCCGGGGAGAGCCAGGACACCCAGGACTAGGAATCCCGTGGTGCCATCATCACCGAAGGAAGGATACTGAGGAGGCGGGGTTTGGGGACTTAAAACCCAGACCTGGGGTTGGGGAGGCGTTCGGTCCTTGGCGTGACTGGCCAGAGTTTTTCCTGAGTTGGAGAGAGGAGTCCAGCTCAGCGAAACTGGTAGGACGTTTTCACCAATTTATTTCTTTATCTTTTCTTTTCCCTTTTTGTAAATATCTTTTTGTTAATTTTATTGTGTGTGCCTGCATTTGAGTTTTTAAGTCTCTTATAAGCGCACGGGTGAGAACCCAGACAGGCACCCACGGGGTTACCCTGTAACACCACAGGCGGCAACTCCCGCCCCCACCCCCACTTCCCCGCCGGGCTCCAGAGTCGCTGGGAGCCCGAGCCCAAGGGGAGCCGCGAAGTGCAAGACCCACCTCCAGAAAGTGCGGAGCTCCGTGTTGATGAGCTCCTTGAGCTCCGCCTTCTTCAGCTTGTGCTTGTCGCTCCAGCTCGGACCTCTGGGACATCGGGGCCTGCCGGAGGGCTCTGCGCTCGCTCCCGCGCGGGACAGCACGCTTGGCCCCGGCGCTGCTCAGATCCTAGCTCCCCCTCCCTCTCCGGAGCGCCCCAGATGGGAGGCAGGGCGGGCACCCTCCCACTGGCCTGGCGGGCAGCCCAGGAAGGGTGGGGTGGGCGGCCCTGGGTCGCAGTCCGGGCTGCATTTTCATTGTTTTTTTTCTTTCGACTTATTTTTAATAAAAATCTCGATGGGGCATTTTTTGATTGGCGAGGAACATGCCCCCAAAGAGCTGTCCAAGTCAACCAGGAAAGCGAAGGCGGCAGCGGCACGAAAGGCGCCTCGGGCTGCAGGAACAGCAGCTGGCCTGCGCCCTCCCAGGACGCTCTTCCCCACTTCCCAGCCCCCACAGGCTGGGCCTCCCCAGGGGACTGTGCTGGGGCCAGACAGGATGGGGGCTCACAAGGGTGCTTGTCCGTGTTTTAGGAACCTGAGACCCGGCGCCTGGGAAACGACCGGCTTGGGGCCTTGAATTCCAGCCCCTACATGGAGGAATCGTGGCCCTGTGAAAATAATTACATTTAGTTACTGAGAAATCAGTTCAGTGTTGAGTGTATTAATTACACCCTAAAAATAAAATATTTAAACTTTTATTAATTTTTTGGTCTCCCAATGAAATTAGCATTGAGATTTTTTGTCTTGGCCTGATCTTTGCTGATGTCACCCTGCTGATAACCGGGGCGCTCGGGCACCTGGAGTGGGGCGTCCCACAGAGCCGTGCAGATGGGGTAAGGCTCTAACATTTCACCTCGCTTACCCTTTGCATTTGAGTTTTCAATTACTGATTTTTAAAAAAGAGAGAACCCCACAAACTCTTGCATCATGTGCTGTGTCTCGGGATCCATGGTGATCAGGGAGGGCAGGTGAAGTCATTTCTTCATGAGCCGTGAAAGGCACAGGACATGCATTCCACATGCGTGAAGACTCATAAAATGCGATTTTCTTGTCCCACCGTGAACACACTGTGGAGTGCTGGGACCCCCGCCGCACCCCGGTCTCCAGGCAGGAAGCCAAGTTGTCTTTGTGGGCCTGGCGCCAGAGCAGGCTCTGCCCTGCCAGCCCGTGATGACGGGGCCACCGGGCGAAGAGGCAGGTCACGTCCTGCACGGCCGCCCCCAGCACCAGCTCATCTTTGGGCCCAGACTGCAGGGTCAGGAGCCCCTCGCGCCAGACTGAGGGGTGCTGGGCTGGCTGCCCCCCTGAGCCCCCCTCACCGACTAGCTGCTGTCTCCAGACTAGCCACTGTCTCCCCGCAACGCCACAGACTCACCGAACGTTTCTCCTGTTAAACCCTTTAGCTGAGCAACAGTGAGCGGCTTAAAGCTTGTCTTTTAAGAAGAATGGAAGGCAAACAGCTGTACTCTGGGCATATTCTGCTTTAATCTTTCGCCGACCCGAGGCCCCTGGGGAAGGGCCGCCTCCCTGGGAGCTGCGGGTCGGAGGCGCCGCAGCCGGATGCCTCTGACCAGTCCGGACTTCGCCTGCAAAGCCCTCGGGTGTCGAGCGACCCAGGGGCACCCACCCTGCTGCCCTCCGGGGTTGGGCCCGGGGGCTCTTCGTGTAGGGGCAGGGCCAGGAAGGGGCGCCCTCCCGGGGAGGCTGGGCGGGCCCTCTGGGCCACCAGGCCTGGGTTCTGCTCCTCAAGGCAGTGGCGACCCAGGCAAAGGGACTCCTGCTGTCAGAGTTGACCAGGCACGTCCACAAAGCAGCGGGACCGCACTCTGAAAGGCGCCAGTGGCGCAAAGGCCTCTGAAGCTGCCTCCCAGCCCCCACCCCCCTCCAGCCCCTACCCCCAGCACCTCACGTGCCTGTCCACTGATCCGCGCCGCAGCCTCCTGGGCAGGAGCAGCAGCCTCTTATCCCTCGGCCGCTGGGTGTGGCTGGCCCAGGCAGCCAATGGGCGGGTGGGTGGGGGCAGCACCCTGGGCTGCGTGGACGGCCCTGGGGAGCCAGGCCTGGGGGCAGGCCGCAGGAGCCAGCATTTCCCGCATCATGGGTACTGATGCGCCCCCAAGGTCGGCGGGCGGGAGGACACAGCAGGATTCTGGCCGGAAAGCACAGAAGGCCGGGAGGAGAGGCTGTGGGCAGGCGTCCAGCAGAGAAGGAGCCTCTGCTCCCCTTCCAGGCTCCCTGTGGGCCAGTGGCCGCCTGCAGGAGCCGCCGAGCCCAGCTGCAGGACCCGGCCCTGCGACCCGGGGTCCGGGAGGCTTTGGGGGTCTCGCTTAGCGGGACAGGGGCGTGCTGTGCACCCAGCCCCGCCCCCGGGGAAGGCTGGTCGGGGGGAGGGCGCCCAGGGTGTCGCGCGCGGTTCCCCGTCCAGCAGGAAAGAGACGCGACCCAGAGGTGAACTTCAAAATGGTCTGGTCTCTCCAACCTCTTTATTGTTCTGCTTATATACAATGTTTCCACCAATCCTCATACTGTGCTATTGGGCTGCTCCAATCAGGGTAAAGGTCAAACTGGGCTCGACCAATGGTCTTAGTGATCACGCGCGC